>LGRX02032820.1:0-31532 GCA_001247695.2 Cymbomonas tetramitiformis
AGGCTGGGTTTGTAAAAGGCCAAAGATTTGTCTTGCAGTCGACGATGAGTAATTATACACACTGAATCAGTCGAGGTATAAAAGTTTGTGGCAACCTGATTCGCGAAGGCTCGCGTGCACTATAAATATGTCAGGGAATGTCGTGAATGGGGAAAGCCTGTAAGTGGTGTAGTCCAATCAAAATCGCGATCGTCATCATACCCACGCATGTGACATATATACTTTAAAATAATAAATACTTGGAACACTCGATTTCAAATCAGGCGAGGGTTTAAACTGCGGCGGGCGGGGCTTATTCGTTCTTTCGAAAGAGAAGGTTTTTTGACCACCTTCCCTTTCCGCCCTTGTAGTAATTTTGAAGTTTGAATATATAATAAACATGGCGTCTTCTCCTCCCGCACGTACGTCTGGTAGCAATCGCGCAGCAAGACTCCTTGCTGCGGCGGGACGCTCCAACGGCGGGAACGGGGGAGATCCACCGGTGCGAGCTTCAGTTTAAATTTTATGAAACATCATGGTCTTAGACCGACGTTTTGCGTTTGTTTTTTCCCCCCACACAGTCGGGTTATCGGGTGTGCAGGTTGTGGGCCAAGCTGGCCAAGCCGGTGCAGCAGCCGCGTTGGACCTCAATGAGGACGTCAACGAGGAGCCCGCGGGTGAAGAAGGCGGCGCGCCTGAAGAGCCTGCAGAACCGCCGGTGAGTTTTCTGCGTTTCCTGAAACCGTTTGCATATCTTGAACCTAATTTATGTCACACGTTCCGCCGTCAGAGGTTGCTTAAAAAGAGACGTGCGTACAACAAGCGTGTTCCACTTGTGTTGGTGTCTGCATGGTGGTCAGCTCGGGAGGGTACTGCTTCGACCGGCCGGTAAGGTTACATGACAAATGGTTGTTTTTCTTTTCCCCGATGATGTGCCGGTGGGTCGGGAGCGGCGTGCGCGTGGCCTGATTCAAGGCTCGCTGCGCGCCCCCTGTACCCGTGGCTACATTGCATTTTCGGTCGGGGTAGGTGAGGATCCCAGCCGGTGGGTTAGGAGAGGCGTGCGCGTGTCCTTGTTTTGCAAGGCTCGAGGCGCGCCCCCGGACCCGTGGCTCGGTTGAAACGGGGTGTGGTAGCTGGAATTTTCGAGGATGTTTCGGGTTGGTGCGGCAGACCGTGGGCGTAAATGGGTAGGGCACATTGAATACGTATGGTGCGGTGTGAGGACAACTCCTCTGACACGCGACCATATTAAGGGGGTGTGGCCGGTAGGGTGTATGTGTTTGTTTTGGGTGGGTGCGGCAGACCGTGGGCGCATGTGGGTTGGGCAAATCGTATATATATGGTGCGGTGTGAGGACAGCTCCTCTGACACGCGACCATATTAAGGGGGTGTGGCCGGTAGGATGTATGCGTTTGTTTCGGGTCGGTGCGGTGGACCGTGGGCGCATGTGGGTTGGGCACACCGAATATCTATGGTGCGGTGTGAGGACAAATCCTCTGACACGCGACCATAACAAGGGGGTGTGGCCGGTAGGATGTATGTGTGTTTGTTTTGGGTCGGTGCGGTGGACCGTGGGCGCATGTGGGTTGGGCACACCGAATATCTATGGTGCGGTGTGAGGACAAATCCTCTGACACGCGACCATAACAAGGGGGTGTGGCCGGTAGGATGTAGAAGTGTGTGTTTGTTTTGGGTCGGTGCGGTGGACCGTGGGCGCATGTGGTTGGGCACACCGAATATCTATGGTGCGGTGTGAGGACAAATCCTCTGACACGCGACCATAACAAGGGGGTGTGGCCGGTAGGATGTAGAAGTGTGTGTTTGTTTTGGGTCGGTGCGGTGGACCGTGGGCGCATGTGGTTGGGCACACCGAATATCTATGGTGCGGTGTGAGGACAAATCCTCTGACACGCGACCATAACAAGGGGGTGTGGCCGGTAGGATGTATGTGTTTGTTTCGGGTCGGTGCGGTGGACCGTGGGCGCATGTGGGTTGGGCACACCGAATATCTATGGTGCGGTGTGAGGACAAATCCTCTGACACGCGACCATAACAAGGGGGTGTGGCCGGTAGGATGTAGATGTGTGTGTTTGTTTTGGGTCGGTGCGGTGGACCGTGGGCGCATGTGGTTGGGCACACCGAATATCTATGGTGCGGTGTGAGGACAAATCCTCTGACACGCGACCATAACAAGGGGGTGTGGCCGGTAGGATGTAGAAGTGTGTGTTTGTTTCGGGTCGGTGCGGTGGACCGTGGGCGCATGTGGGTTGGGCACACCGAATATCTATGGTGCGGTGTGAGGACAAATCCTCTGACACGCGACCATATTAAGGGGGTGTGGCCGGTAGCATGTATGTGTGTGTGTTTTGGGTCGGTGCGGTGGACCGTGGGCGCATGTGGGTTGGGCACACGGAATATATATGGTGCGGTGTGAGGACAGCTCCTCTGACACGCGACCATAACAAGGGGGTGTGACCGGTAGGATGTATGTGGTTGTGTCGAGTTGGTGCGGTGGACCGTGGGCGCATGTGGGTAGGGCACACGGGATATATTTGGTGTGGTGTGAGGACAGCTCCTCTGACACGCGACCATATTCAGGGGGTGTGGCCGGTAGGAGTTATGTGGTTGTTTCGGGCCGGTACGGCGGACCGTGGGCGCATGTGCGTTGTGGCGTGTCGTATGTGTGTAACATCATTAAATGTAATACTAGGTCTGATAGAGGAGGGCGGTTGCTGCACCTTTTGCAAGACCAAGAAACGCAAAACCCGCAGCCGTAACAACAAGTCCAAGCGTCTTAAGAAAAAACTAGTGAAGTTGGAAAGGGCAAATAGTGCACTTGAAGCTTCTGTCGAGGAGAAGAAACCCCTTCCACAAGCACCGCTTCCCATATTCGTGGGTGGTTGCTCGGAGTACTACTCCCAGCTCACGTCCGTGAACCGTCGTCCCAGCTCACGAGACCCACGCACAACCGCCTGGCGTTACGGCCCGGATGTCGCGCGCACTCTGGCGCAGAACTGCAACTTGGGTGAAGTCTCCTACAATATGGTCACGTTCTCAAATCCTTTAGGTCCGGCGAAAAAGTGCGACGGCGGTTTCGCGTCAACCAGAGTCGGTTGCACCCTCAACGGCACAGTTCCTTTGGTGTACAAAGAGTTCAGTCTAAAGCACTGGCCAAGCGCGTCAACCCGCTTTTCCGAGTTTGCTCGGGAACTATACATGACGACCCTCGCCGCGAATTCAGCTCCGCAGTACGTGTCGCCCATACTCCACTTCGGTTTGCGGCAGCTTGGCGAACGAGAACGTCCCGCATGTGCACCGTTCTTACTTTCCATGGACCACGGCATCTCCCTGGACGCCTTCCTGGCACAACCGCCCGTGGCTGTTACCATGACCTTCAAGAGAGACCTGTGCGCCAGAATCTTGACAGGCTTTGCTGCGCTGCATAAAGCCGGTATCTCCCACGGGGACGTCAGGGCAACAAACATGGTGCTTTCCCCGACGAGGCCCGACAGCTTGGTCATCATCGACTTCGGGCTATCAAGGCGGCAGCATAGGGAAGGGCTGCCTGAAGACCACTACCGAAGGCACCGATGGACCTCCGGAACGCCTGACGATGCACATCACAAGCCTGGATCCGTGTATGCGCCGGAGTACAGTAATGGAGGACCGACACCTGCAACCGACATGTGGGCGATTGCCCCGATCCTCGTGCGCATCTTGATTCGAGATTCACGTGACGCCCTTAAGAGAGTTAATGATGATGCCACCAGCGCGACTGTGCATGACATCCTGGGGAAGCGGTCGAGCAATACCTATGTCAGCCGTGCAATCTGGAACCCAGTTATGGACTGCGTGCACCGCGAGCCCGCGAAACGGCCATCCGCCGCTAGCCTTGCCCGTCTTTTTGTGGCCTCCAAGGCGGCTACCGATGGCAAGTTAGTGATGTCTGGGAAACCAATAAGCGCCATTGGATGCTAACCTAAGAGGTAGGTTTGTCGCCGATGTCCTCGTATTGGGTATTGGATGATGTTCATATGTTCCCGCCTGATGCCTGCATTGCGGCTGCAAAGCTGCCTTCCTGGCATGCGATAAATCATAGCGATCCAGCCAGTTGAATGGAGATGGTTGGTTTTTTTACTTCTGAAAACCTGCGTACCATGCCTTTTGCCGCAGGTAACATCCACACCTCGTCACGCGTATTGCAGCCAGGTTGGCTTGGAGCGGTGGTCTCTATTGAAAATCTGGACGCTTGAGCAACGCCGTCTTGCTGGTGGGTTATGGCCTGAGAGCTCGGCGGACTCCTTTGCGTTGCACGCGCAAAGCTTGCTGCTGGACGTCTTTGGTGATCAACATCTTCATCACGCTATATTCGTGAAGGCCGGGGAGTGTCCGCTGACCCCCTCCGCCAACTTTTTCGAGTTTGCAGGGTGGCCGCGGAGCGGCGGGTCTGTGCCCCAATTGGGACATCCCTACGGCCTACGGGGCCTGCCGCGACTTCGTGTATATGCCACGCCCCTCGACGGCAGCGGTTGCCATGGTTGGTGGGGGGAGGTTGTGCTTGTTCACGGTCCGTGGGGTCACCCTCGGTTACACTTCACCAACGTCTTCCAATCGTTTTTGGGACGCAGCTTCACCGAGAGCTTACAGATGCCCCCTCCATTTCAGAAGACTCCCCTCTCCTTCCTGTCAGCCGTCTCTTGACCTACGCGGAGCTTGGCGTTCAAGTGGATGCAGTGAACGCCAAGTGTGCGGCGTTCTCAGCTTGGCGTGCCACCGCACTTCGGATTGGCCGATGCTCATTGTGCAAGACCAGGCTGCCTCGTGGAACCAGGAGGCGGTGCCCATGCCGGCAAGTACGCTATTGCGACATAGTCTGTCAGCGTGCGCATTGGAGAGCGCCGTTTGGGCATAGGATGGAGTGCACGGCCCGCAAACCGCCGGCACCGTGGAGGTGGACCATTGAGGATCATCTAGCTTTTATGACAACATGGAATAGTGATAGTGTTAATAACGAGGCAACAGCTCATTGGCAACAGCTAATAACACTCTTGAATAGTGAGGGAGAACAAGATATGTAATACAATTTCTATACACTTGTTATGTGTAAAGCCAAAATGAGCTTCTTTGGGAATTGGTGTATTGTTTGTACTCGCGAAATACGGCATTGTCGTTGAGTGGATTCCGCCCGTGCCCGCCGGTACACTTGTAGACCTCACGTGAGCGCGCACCACTTGTCCGTTTTAATGCTCCAATTATTAACGGTACATTATGGAGGCACCTAAAACTTCCAGATGAGTAATACTTTTGGCATTAAAGTGTATTGAACATCGATTGTGCGGTGTTTTAGGTTGCAGGCACGTTAACCGGTCTGGGTCACGAACCGCTGCGATCCGCGTGTGCGAATGCGTACATGACGCTTGACTCTTGGGTGGACATGACTGAATTTTTGCGGTACCGATGTCGGGCGTTCTGCTATGTCCGCCGCATGCGTCAAAATGTGGAGGGAGCCGAATCGTACTCCTTTGAGTTCAAGTTTCACGGGCATTGCCTGTACGGCCCGGATGCATCATGGGGCTCGCTGTTGGAGGGTGCACGTCCCCAAGGGAATGCAGAGATGTTTCTCCTGGATGTGCCGGAAACTGCACGAAGGCAATGGGAGCCCGAAAGCGATGCATGTGCGATGTTCGGTTCGCTAAAGTGCCCGGAACTGCGCTATGATCCACGACCGTTTTCTTCGCGTGCCCTTTTCTTGGCGCTGGTGGTTACCGCCGTGCGAACCATGTTCCACCGTGTCGTCCAATGGCGGGTGGAGTCGCTCCAATCAGGCAATGTTGTCGTGGAAGGTCAGTTGCGTCGCGGATGGTGGAGGAAAAGCTGGGTGACCACTGGCCGGCCGGGCGAGACGTGGATGGCGTTCGTGTATGTGCAAGACAAGTATGCCGCGACAGGGGATCCTGCGCGTGGAGATATCATGGTGGAGGCATGGTGTCCTGAGAATCCCATCGAACCTCTCATAAAATGCACTGGATACAATGTATCACAGTTCGCGCCGGAGTGCATATTTCGGCAGATGCGTACCACTAAAAAAATCCCAAATACGGCAGACCTGACTATGCCAATCGTGTGGTATGCATACGTGCAGCGGAAGGTATCTACGCTTCATCTTTTCAAAACCGCGGGCAAAGCGAATCCACCAGTTTTCCGCACCAGTGCTCCCACGGCCACGAGTGTTGGAGAACAATAATCTACATCCATGCGCACTTTGCGGAATACTGTCAACCGATTCCCCCGAGCTCCCTGCCGAAGAGACAAGAGCCTTGTTCCGTATGTCGCCGTGTCCTGATTGGGAAAGGCGTCCGTCAATGCGGAGGGTGCCTTTTGCGTGTGTATTGTTCACCTGAGTGTCAGCGCGGAGACTGGCAGCGGACACACCGACACGAATGCAAGGCCATCGCTGTGTCGGAATGGAGGAATATGGCGGGGCTATGGGAATATGGCGGTTATGTGTTCAAGAATTTGAGCGTACGCTGCGCTGCCCGTATGATCACGCGGGGTAATATTGGGCCGTTTTTTGCATCAGATACCCGAGCTTCGCGACCTCGTGTCAGCAGTGGGACAATGTGAACTGTGAACCCCGATAGTGGCTGAGATAGTGGTGGTCTGCGGTGAACTCATGTAAGCGGAGTACCAATGCCCAAAATAAGCAGTCTGCATGGATAGTAGCGAGTGCGCTAGGGAAGGGCGTGGCGCAGCCCCCTAGATGTAAGCAACTTTTGAAATAAATTTTAGAACGTCTTGTTGAATGAGCGTATGTCGTCTCTCAGGTGGTGCGATGCGCGTACAGGGCACACTGAATACGTATGGTGCGGTGTGAGGACAGCTCCTCCGACACGCGACCATAATAAGGGGGTGTGGCCGGTAGGATGTAAGAGGCTGTTTCGGGTCGGTGCGGTGGACCGTGGGCGCATGTGGGTTGGGCCACATAAGTGTATTGCAACCTATGCCCATGTTCGGTGCGGTGTGAGGACAGCTCCTCTAATACGCGACCTTACAGTACAGGGGGGTTGTGTGGGCCAGGGGGGGCAGGAGTACGGGGACAAGCCATGGCTAAGATTGTTCCCAGGAGCGGACGCCCATTCCGTGCACACCCAAAAGTATCCGGCGAACGTAGACGTCCTGTTGGATTACCACATCAGTGCGGGATGTTCGGCAGATGACGACCAGTTGAATGCCATCAAGGAGTTCCGAGGAGGAGCGGCGCTCGCCGTCTACACGGCCCAGTTGGCAGACATAGAGGTCATCCTGAAATGGATAGATTGGATCAGCAAGGAGCTGTGTAGATTGTTGCGGTTACTTGAGGAATACAGCAGCGAGGAAGAGACGCTAGGTAATGCGCAGCGCGCATTACCTCCTGACGAGCCCCTCCCTAGGGGGAGTAACCGGCAATTAATTGAAACGGGCTTGACTATTACCGAGCTCCGGAAAAAGCTGCACGGTAACATTACGATCAACACCAAAAGTTGGAAGCTTGCACGCGAAGCTTTCGGCGAGCCCCCCCTGACCCCGGAGTTCATGAGGATGGGGGTGGAGGACCTCCAAGATTTCTGTGTTCGGCTTCGTGCCTGGTGGGATTTGGCCGTTAGCACCCAGGAACTGGTTCGTCATGAATATGAGGAGACGCTGAATCCGAGTTCGAAAAGTCTACTACCGTTCTTCGAGGTGGGTGGACTGTTTTCGAGTGCGGTGGCGAAGTATAAAACCCCACCGTTGATATCCCCGCACGGCCGGGCGCAGGTCCGTTGCCTATGGGAGGCTGGTGACGCGCATGGCGGCCAACCGCAGCGAGTGTTTCGTAGAGTGTGGTGGTACATGCGAGATGAGATGGTGCGGCGGGGAGACTGTATCTATCGCCATTTGGGGGAGAGGACGCCGGACACAAAAGTATTCCTGCCGGCGCCTGCTGTACTCGGTCGTTGCGTTGACAGCCCCAGTCAGGTCAAGCACACGGACGTTCATGCGCATTCCATGGAGGAACTGCTTGGGCTGGATCGGGTGTATGGTGAGCCTGGAATCCGTACCTACTCCGCCCTGATGTGCCTGGATGAGCAGGGTTACACTGAGGTCTTGCCTGAAACGGTTGAGACGAAGTACTGGCCGGAGAACGAGGATGGTGTCATGCAGCTGCCCGCGGCTTTCCAGGGCTTCCCCACCGCCTCCCCTTTCCAGCAGGCGCGCGTGGGAGGAGGGCCCGGTTGGATGACCGTGTGGCCGGCCACGCTCACCGCACACCAGGGAAAGTGCCCTGGTCAGGCCGTGCCTGGGCTGGAAGGATTATTCAGGCAGAGGTCCCTGTCCCTTTGCGTGTACCATGCGTTCTCGTACCTGGAGAAGGGTGTCATCGACCTGGACAACGCGGTGCACATCGCCTCACACGGGTTCACGGAGATGTACGGCATGCCTATACGAATGGTGTGCATAGCATGCGGTGATGCCATCCAGTTCAAGGGCGGGTACGATCTCCTGCCAAGGGTGCACGCCTGTAAGGCTTGCATACACCCCCTTCACGAGGGTACAGATCTGACGCAAGTGGGGCACGTGATGTGCGGCAAGTGCTTTGACTTCCGGAATGAGAGGGGAATAAGGCCACCGCTAATGGTCCACGAGAGGCACCGGGGATATGCCGCCACGTTGCAGGACTTTCAGGCGCTGGAACCGGCGGAGGCACGTGCGCGCGCGGTTGTCAACTTTGCAGACGTGGCCATGGGTGCGCGCCAGATTCTGCTCGCCTTCGGTCCGAGTGCCGACCTCTCACCGGAAGAGCGCGCCTCCCTCGGGGATGTGAAATGGAACCTGCCTCCGGCAGAGGCACCAAGCGCGGAGCAATGCGCGGGACCCCCCCTGCAGTATGGGGAGGGGACGGTTGTTGTGCAAGCGTCAACGGTGCAGGGGTTCCATGAACACCCGCTCTTCCAGAAGATGCAAGTGTCTTGCCCCACGATGCAGTCAGTGATCAAGGCGCTTTGCGTGTCTGTACATCGAACTGCAGCCAAACCCAGCATGGTGGCGACGGATGAAGGAGCAGCAGCTCCGGCTGCTGCTCGCGCTGACGAGCATGCGGTGCTGCTTGGCCACACACCCGCTGTTGGCGGTGGTGAGCAGCCTAAGAAGCCGCCCAAGAAGCCATATTCACGCAACCGGTCTCCAGCTGCCCAGCTCCGGCGGCAGGCGGATAGAAAGCGGAAGGCGGCGGTGCGAAGACGGCTGACGACACCCGTCAGGCAGCCAATGTTCGACGCCAACGGTTACCTAACCAGTGAACTCTTACACCAGCTTAGCTTTCCCGGCATGGAATTGGCGAAGCTTGTGGCTTCCGTCATCACCCACAACTGGAATTGTTCACGGCCCACGTTCGCGTGTCGGTGCAGTTGCCACCTGTCCCCAAAGGATACCCCTGGCTGGCATCGGAACGTGGCCTCATTGCAGGCAGTCCCACCTTGCCTTGGGCTGGCTGCGCGTAACACTAAGGCGAGGAGTGCACCTATGCCTGCCACTACAGCACCTCCCACCGTGCCATCGCACGTGGCAACTTCCGGCAGGAAAACATGTCGCCCTAGGAAGACGCTGGCAGCCATGGAATGCGGATTGGGGGGCCAACCGGCGACCAGTGCTGCTGCACCAATGGCTGCTCCCGCGGCCACACCGGCCCCGGAAGCACGCGTCGTCGGGGCAGCTCCGCCCTGCCCCCAAGGCCTGACGGAGGGCACCTTGGTGTATGGCAATGATGGACGGGTGCACCATGTACGGACTGCGGACATGCGATTGATGCTAGATTTTGCGTGTGACGCACCAGGCGAGGAAGGTCGACTGATTTTGGACACGGAGGTCAAGCAACTTCCGACCGACGGCCCGCACGTGATCGCTGAGCCGGGTGTTCTGGACGCCAGAATGCAGCTAACCCATGTACAACCAGCGCAACAGCAGGGCTTTGCAACCGACGACGCCCTCAAGGAATACCTGGCATCCGCTGGGCTAACGTTAAGGGATGTCCCGTTTGACGGTGATTGCTGGCTTTCCGTGGTTGCTCCGTACATCACAGGTGCGGATGGACGACCCTATCACCAAGTGCAATGGAACGGCGTGAAGTTCTGGACACGCAAGCTGCGGGAGGCTTTAGTTGAGTATATTAACACAAACCCCACCTGGAGCGATGGATCTGGCCGCCGCCCGGAGTGGCTGAACGATCCCGAATTCATCAGTGATCTGCATGAAGGGAAGGCGCACAGTGACGAGCATTCGTTCCTGGTCCTGGCGAGCATGGCCAAACGGGTTCTGCAGGTGTACCGGATATTCCCCACTCAAGAGGAAGTGTTGCGCCGGAAGTGGCCACAAGGCGTCAATCACAACAATCTCGTCATGCCCGACATTGACAACGCGATATACGGCCAATATGCGCCCTTCAGTATGCAGTACTTCTGCCCGCCCCCGGAAGAACCACTGACGAGCACCGAACCCATCCGGATCCTGCACATGCTGGAGGTTCCGTTATACGACCCCAAGCTTCCGGAAGATGACCAGACATGGGTAACTTACCCTGGCCACTTCATGCGGATCCTCACGGAGGAAGCGGCGGTAAAGGAAAAAGCTGAAATGGAGAGATTGAGCAAGGGAAAACGCGTGACGACGTCCGATGGTGCGCCAGGGAAGAAATCGAAGAAGCCGTCCAAGACTAACTAATCAGGTACTGCTTTGGATCTCATCAACAATCGCTTTCTGCAATCGACATCTGCGTGATGGATTACAGCCGGTGGGTTAGGAGTGGCGTGCGCGTGTCCTTGTATACAAAACCTTACAAATCCTAATATACTGGTTGTTGTCATGTGCAGGCAAGAGGCGCTGCTGTTCAGAGTTGGAGTCGAGCAGCTCCCATCGCAGCGGTAGAGTGATGTTGCAAAGCAGCGTGGCAAACTCATCTAAGCAGTAGAGCAATGTCAGAAATAAGCAGTCTGCATCGATAGTAGCGAGTTGGAGTCGAGCAGCTCCCATCGCAGCGGTAGAGTGATGTTGCAAAGCAGCGTGGCAAACTCATCTAAGCAGTAGAGCAATGTCAGAAATAAGCAGTCTGCATCGATAGTAGCGAGTGCGCTAGGGAAGGGCGTGGCGCAGCCCCCTATATGTAAACTATACGTAAATGTAAATAAACAAGTATTGCGTTCCTTTGTAACCGCCTTTCCGCCTCGAGTGGCGGACCACCTGTTTGGAGAGCCTAGCGGGCGCGTGCGCAAACCGAAGGGAGGGGGTGTTAAGCCCAGTTTGTTATGCGGTTTTGATGTAGTTATGTGGTTGATATGTTGGTTGATATGTTTGTTGATATGTTGGTATGGTTGTTATGTTACTTATGTGGTTGGTATGTGGTGTGTGCTGTCCGGGGAATGTGCAGGAAAAGGCAAAGGTCACGAGAACCAGGAAGGCCTCCGAGGTTCAATGCGATATTGAAACCTACATCATGGCTTCTCCACCAGCCTTCGATATCGACGCCGGACTCATAATACACCTCAGCAAGGCGTTCAAGCGGGACCCCCCAGCGAAGCAACGGCATGCGATGATCGTGGAGAAGGTCACCACCATTTACCCCATGCTGACGCAGAGAGAGGCGACGAGAAAAGTGAACGCTCGTTTATACAATCGCCGGGCCGGCATAATGCAGCAAAAGGGAATGACGCTGGCTCGGTTTCAAGCGGATGATTTGGCAGCGTGCAAAACCTTCAACCTTCAGGCGCTGGCGTCGAAGAGGCCCCATCTCGTGATTCCACTGACACGCGCTGAAGCGCGTACCAGTCGCCCCCTCCCCATTGCGGCAGGGGGGGCGCGGGCGGAGCCCATGGCACCGAGGACGGAGGTGTCGACCCCGCCAACAAGCCCTACCACGCAGTGCGGCACGCCAACGGTGGCTGATGCGGCAGGAGAACCGGGGGGTGCACATCTGCATGGGAGGTAGGGGGGCAGCAGTGTCCGGCGCACAGGCGCCCGGGGCAGAGATGACTCCGCGAACCAGCGCTAGATTCCAGCGCACGAGGCTCCGACGTGCCGCGCGTGCAACAGGCCAACGAATCAACGGGGAGCAATCCGTGGCTTCACAAGCAGCCCCAGAAGACGTTCCAGGGAGCGACTCGGCACCTGTGCGTACCAGCCCTCGGCTAAACACGCAGCATGAGAACGCGAATGACCTGCAGGTGGAGAACGATATAGCAAGTAAGTCGGCCCCTGGGACCAGTTTCCGTTGTCGGTTTGACTAGCCTGGCCCCGTGTGTAGGTGGTGACGTGATGTTGACTGGTTTGCAGTTCCAGAGTGCCTTCGATTACCTGTGCGTACCAGCCCTCGGCTAAAGAACGCGTACGAACTGCAGGTGGAGAACAATATAGCATGTAAGTCGGCCCGTGCGTGCAGTCTTTGTTGTCGATTTGACTAGCCGGGCCCTGTGGGTAGTTGGTGACGTGATATTGTATGGCTCGCAGTCAAGAGGCGCAAGCTAAGCCAGCTGTTCTTCGGGGAGGAAAGCGCCCTTGAGGGCCTGCAACGCCTGCTGCAAGACCTGCTTCCACAAGTAGAGCAGCTGGACATCGCCACCCTCGTCGCGCATGTCGCCCGAGTGCACAAGGAAACGGGGAAGCGCGTGAATATGACTGCGAAGGCCGTGTTCTTTACGGTACATATGCCTGGATTCAATCTTCTGCCTGTCAAGCATGCCAACCACTACGAGAAACAGGCCCGTGAGACGCTGGACAAGCGCTGGACGGCCGACCTGCTAAAACACAAGGAATCGTCCGAGGCGCTTGAGGCTGCCTTTAAAGCCACCTGGAAGAAGGTATCTGCAGTGCAAAGGCGTGGCGTTCCGCGAACGGCGCGCTCCTCCAAGAGCATGGCGGAACCACCGGCGCCTGCGCGTGTACAGGGCAACAAGCACATGAGCAAAATCTGCCCCGTCGGACGGAAGGCCCACCTTGTGCGCACCGGGATGTCCTCTAAGGCCCAGAAGAAGCTCCACGTGAATCAGAATACACAGGCGGGGGAGTTCCTGCTGGAGGACTTCTCGCATGCGGACTACGGGGAAATATACCCTGCGGATGTTGATGACTAAATGGCACAGTGCGCGACCTGGAGATCTTCGTTGGCATGGATTGCTTCGAGCATGACACGCCAGCAGCGTGGCGCGCGCTGGGGCACCCCCCCGTGATGCGGTGCCATTGCATCGGCGTGAAAGCGTGGGAAGACCGACCGGAGGATCCCGTCGGAGCCTTCGATTACTCTGTTTTCCACGACGACTTCTCCGTGGAGACTTTTTACTGGGACCAGCTGGTGCAAATGAATCTGGTTCGCGTCCCAGAGCTATAGCTATACGTCACGGAGGACTACCGAGTGTGGTGGAAAAATCGCTCCGGTGACAACCGAGAACTTACAACCGACGAGTACCGAGGCGGCTTTGGGGACGCGCGGCCGAAGCATCTGCGCACCACGTCGTTCTGGGAACGGGTGTAGTGTTGATAAATCGCCGAGACGTAGTACGGAATTAGCGGACCCCGATCACTCATAGAACCCACACGGCAGTCGTGTGCGAACAGACGTGGGGCACATGCAATACGCACTAGGGAGTGCGCTAGGGAAGGGCGTGGCGCAGCCCCTTAGACATCGTAAACATGCAAATATTTTTAATATTGAGAACCCGCAAAGTACATGCTCCAACTGCCTGTCGCAACTTGCCTCACGGGTGGAAAGCTTCCCTCGCCGACATGATTGCTGCGGGTGCGCCTATCGTCCTCCTGTTGGCCAAGTGTTCACGGGGTGGGGATGAGGGGGGGGGAGGCAGCGCGTGCAACCTTTGTTTGCCAACAACCATGGTGGAATACTAACAATCGTCGTATTTTTGCAGGATCTTTATGCAACGTACGGCCTTAGCCTATCTGACGTGATGGACATTGCATCGGAGTCCAAGGGCACCCGCACTAGTCTGCGATCACTCCTCCGTCGACGAGACGGAGCGCCCCCTGCAGGAGGAGGGCCATTGCTTCGGGCGGAGCATGACCGCCTCACCAAGGTGGCGAAGACAATAAACGCGGCAAGTGGCAATGTTACTTCGAGATGGCGTGTGACGAAGCTACCGACGTGGCCGGCCAGTATTGGGGCCATGCGCATGCCTGGGGAACTGTTAGGCCCCGACGAGCAATTAACGGAGAACCAGACCTCACATGGCAGCGCGGTACCAGAGAATATGTCGTTCGACCTAGAGGAGGTGCCTGACCTTCTTAAAGCAAGCGCCGATGGCTTCTCAGACGAGGAGGGACCTGACGACGCGGAGACCGCACGGCTACTGGGGCAGCTACGTCTGGAAAGTGATGCCACCGAGTATAACGAAAACATATTTGTCCAGGTACGTACGACAGCAACATTCTTGTGTGCTAAGTGTATTGCCAGCCCACAACGGGTGTATAAAGAACTAACAATGCGGTATGGGGTTCGTACGCACGGTTTGATGAAGCAGGCCTTCCATGCCCACGGTTGCGACCAGGCGTGGCCAACAGACTACGACATGTGGGACGAGCGCACGGCCACGGAGGCAGGTCTCATGGATGAACTCTTGCGCACGGCCGAGGAAGGGCAGGACGTGGACATGCCTGAGGAAGAAAATGTCGTGGACATGCCTCCGCCGGAGAACCTGCAATGGGACATCCGCCCAGGTGAACCGCTGTTTTGTGACAATCCGGATAATGATATAACCGTTGGTGAGGCGGTCTACTACTTCATGCAGTTGCGAATGGACCAAGGCTGGTCACGGCCAGCTTTTGACAGATTTCTGAAGGTCCTGCTCATGCTGTTGGGTGGGCCTACCCGATGTCGCTTGCCAAGCACCCTATATAGGATGCGGACTTACATGCAAGTAGAAGATCACATGGCATATGCGGTTCATGTATGCCCGCGGTGGTGCCGACATTTCCCCCGAGAGGCAGATCCGAGGAAATGGGACCCAACGGAGGAGTGCGGTGTGGTGCTGGAGAAAGACGAAGCGGGTATCGTTGTCAAGCGCTGCAAGGAAAGACGGTTTGAGGTTGTGAAAACCGCGGACGGGGAAAAGTTGCGCCCGAAGGAGTGGTTCTATTATTTCCCGATCGAGGATACCATCCGAAGATGGATGGAATGCCCAGAGTTTTGCAAGGCCCGTGCCCGCCGAGACGCGCGCTTACAGTGTGACTTCTGGACATCGGAACTGGCGAGAACCATAAACCGCCACGCGTCCGTTAAGGGCGCTCTCTTACAGGACGCTCCTAGGATCGAAACCCCCGTTGGAGGTGATCCTTATGTGGAATACGCCGAGCACCACGTGATGGTGATTTCCCCCGGGGCGGATGACTGTCAAGTGTTCAACTCAGATGTTGGGTGACCCCCCCCCACACCATCTTGCACACCCCATATATACACAAGCATGTCGTGCAACCAGCCGCCGCGGATGCAACTGGCTGAGCGCGTGCGCGGGGATGTGGAGTGCAGGTCTTACTCCATGGGTGTCGGGGTGGTCAAAAGCGAAGACCTTCATTACTCGGTACGTATGAAGATGGTGGATCTGGATGGTGGAGTGGCTACAGGTTAATCCAGGTATCCAGCGTAGCTTGTGGCTTGTGGCATTATTAGCTTATTATGGTGGCAGTAGCAAGCTTGCAAGGGGAGAGGGGAAGGAAAAGAGAGGGGAAGGGAAAGTGCGAGGAAGCGCGCCTCGTAAATGTGTGGCATCTCGGACTTTCACCGAGATCTCCAAACCAAGGGTTTGGCGCTCTGTTTTAGGTAACGCCACTTGCACTCTGCAGGAATCTGAAGCCAAATGCTATCGCATATCTTTGAGGAATGGAAGGTGGAATGGGGGTGGCACGAATGCAGATGAGGCACCGTGACAAGTTTCTCAAGTACCTATGGATGACAAAAGGGCCACGGCAGAAGATTGTTAATCCGTTGGTGGTATGGGGGCTCTTCGAAGACGAGATGCTCAGCCTGAGTAAGGGTCAGACGGTTGACGGAGCAGCTTTTGTGGTGCACGATGCGTTCCTCAAGAAATCTTACCAGCTGACCGTGATCCTGGGAATGGTGTATGCCGACTCCGTTATGCGGATAACGATGGGCAGGTTCATGGGAATTAGCAGTTACCGCGCCGATCCGTACAGTCTGTTTGAGGGAACTGTTGGTCCGGGGGGGCGAGGGATGTATTTCCGGGGCTATTTCAAGGAAGTGGAGCAGCAAGGATGGACCAGCTCTAAAGGGTCAAAGAAGGTGTGGGCGGACGATGCCGATGCAATGATCACTAAGCAGATGCACGCCTCGATGGTGGCGAGCACAGAATCGGGCGCCGAACCCGCACACGCCACAGGGAGACACGGACGAGGTGCCTTGGAGCGCATTCCGTACTTTGACCCGATGCACGCATATGCCCACCCATTCGCACATTGTGTGTTCTGCGGGAATGTAAAGAGGTGCCTCAAGCTCTGGTTTGGCAAGCTGAGCAACAACACGCACCCTAAGCTGGTTCTGCCGAAAGCGATTGTTGATGAGATCCAAAGCCGGGCAGCCCTCATCCAACCGCCTCACGACATAGGCCGCCCGTACCATTGCGTGGTGAAGTACTTGGGTGCGTACACGTTCAGTCTTCCCTGCTCATTATTTCAGAAAGAGGCTCAAACGCACTGATGATAGCCGCGTTTGGCGCTCTGTTTGAGCTACTGCCACGAACGAATTGCAACCTGACGAAACTGTCGCCAAAAAGATAGGGTTGCCAAGTGTGCCTCCATCTTTTCTGCTTTTCGATGAGAAGCTTCCATCGAAAAGAAGAAAAGATGGAGGCACACTTGGCAACCCTATCTTTTTGGCGACAGTTTTTGTGAGGTTGCAATTCGTTCGTGGCATTAGCTCAAACAGAGCGCCAAACGTTGTGCTTATCTGAAATGACTCGCGACATGTGCAGGGTACGTGAGGGTGCGGCTGTGCCTGACCTATCCATGAACAAGCGCAATGGTGTTTGTCGTTATGGGGAGTGCGTGTGCTGTTGTGTTAGTTTGTGTAAATCGTACCCGGGGAGGGGTGTTGGGGGGCAGGTATGTGGACCATGGAGGATTTCCTGAATTTCGTGGTATACTACTCACCTTGGTGTTTGGCGATCTGCTGGTCCATTGGAACATGGTCATGGAGGCTGCCTGACAACACCTGCGGCGGGCGGTGTTGCATTACACGCGAGGGATGGTAACAGCAGATAGCCCCCTCACGGAGACGGAGGTACGGCGGGCGCGGGAGGTGGCAAAGGAGCATTTGTGGGAGCACGCCGCGATCATGGAAGATAAGGGCCCGGCGAAGATGCTTACATTCAACATGCGTCTGGCGGTGGTGCACCTGTTCCGGCAAGAATACTATCTAGGGGATGTGGGTGCGGCCATGGAGTTCTGGGTGGAACGAGGTATTCAGCGGGCGAAAGGAATCGTGAAAGACTCACGTCAAGAACAAGCCTGTGGAGGCCATCATGAATGGGACGTGCGAGAAGCTCGCCCTGGAGGCATATGTAAGCTTGCATCCAACAATGCGCTCCCTACCGGAGTTAGCCAACGAGCTTTACCCCGGCCAAGCAGCGGTCTCGGTTGGGCTTGTGGACCCAGCCGCGGAGGCTAAGACATCTCCTTGCTATTTCATGGGTACCGGTAGGCGCGTAGCTCACGACGCACCCGTCCTCGCAAGCTGCTTAGCACAACTGCAGCATTTGGTTGGCATGTTGCACCCCCGGCAGCAGGGCGCACAGGCATTATGCACGTGCGATATCATTGTGTACTTGAGGATGTCCCTGAATCTGGAGGAATTCACGTCTTCCTTGTACACGAGGGCGGAGAAGCGAGTCTCCTACCACGTTTCCATCTCGGACACTGGCTTCGGGAACATGCTCCCGACTGGGCTGGACTCCCTATCAGAATTCCCATATGCGAAGGTCCTTGCATACTACCTGGTGATAGACACCGAGAGCCAGCATACGGTGTGCCGTTTGGCCAGTTTGCGAGCGTACCGTCAGGTAGAAGATGAATATATGGAGAACCAAGGAATCACTGTGCTCGCCAGAAATGATTACGTAGAGCTGCTACTGCCATGCGCGCTCATCGGAACGAAGGCATTATTCGTTGAAACAAAGAGTAAAGACACGGGCGACAACCTCTACCATGCGGTGCACCTGCTGCGTGAGATCCAAGGCATTCATTAATCCCCTTCCGCGCTTCGTTCAGGTAATAAGAATGTGAACTTTCCTGTGGTGTCGCACGTGCCATTTTCTCCTAGGCTGCTCGAAAAAGTCACAAGCGGCAAGGGGTGTAAGTTACTGAGAATCTGGGGTGGGATGCGCAGCTTCCAGGCCTTCTCTCAACTGCAACAGCGAGCAGTCCCCGACGTTCCCAACGGTGCTGCAGATCTATCTACGGCAGCAGAATCATTCCCCTGTCACTCTGCACGTGCATGTCACCAAGCCACGTGGGGTATACTAGATAGATAGATAGATAGATAGATAGTTAACTGGAAGCTGGATGGAATGGGTAGCATCCCATAGTAGTGTACGCGGTACCCAGCTGCTGACTGTTTGATTGAAGGGTTTTAGGGTTTAGGGTTTAGACCCTAAATGTGGAACCAGTCACAATGTTACATTTGTAATTATCTTTGCGATGGGAAGCATTGTCCTGCCTACACGTGTCTTCTTAACAGCCAATTACGTGCATGCATGTGTATACAATCTTTAAATATCCAGCATATAGCTTTCTTACACGTGTGCATATCTCCTACATTCCAGCCAATCACGTGCTTACATTTGGATAAGATTCTTAAGTTTTCTTAAGTTATCCTTGAGCCATGTGGACAATATCCTCCTACCAAGAAGCTTCCACGTACTTACATTTTCTTAAGTTTTCTTAAGTATAATTCTTAAGTATACTGTCGGCCAATAGCTAACTGCCCCGATTTAAATATGCATAGTGTGGGTTTATATCGAAAACTTAAGAAAACTTAAGAAAAACTTAAGAAAACTTAAGGAAACTTAAGAAAACTTAAGAAAGTACTTGCAGATGTGCAAGTGACCACAAAGAATTCTGTCGTGATGGTGCCCACTGACAGTCCTGTTTCGCTCCACGCCTTCAGGCGTACCAGTACGGATGAATCCGTCCCTGGCTTTACCGTCTGGTGCTTTGCTCCAGCAGGAGGTCACTTCCCGGAATAGCCCAGTACATAATTCTCAACGCTGCAATCATGTTCGCAAAATTAGCAACTGGTTCTGCTGTGACCGCTGTCGCTGTACTTCGCAAGACTGGTGAACTTCGAGTGTCGCAACAGCCTGCTTCACTCAACCTCTTCCAAGGCTTACCAGTACGGATAAATCCGTCCCTGGCATCACCATTCAGAGGTCTCGTTCTTCAGGACTGCTGGTGAACTCTCAGCATTACAGACGACATGTCTGTAATAAGGCACATTTTTGTTTTGAAAAAGACTGTTAATTACAGTTCTGACGCAGTCGCACAAGGACAAGTCCACAAATGTATATCTTTACAAGTAGAAGAATACTGTATCTCACTAATTATTTCATAACACTGCTGTTTTCGCGGTCTTAAGCGAGTCCTGGCTATTCTCGGAATCACTGTTACGAAGGCAAAACAAAAATGAGCGTCTGGCTCACCCTGCTTCGCCGCCCCTCTTATTCTCGCTATCTCCAAACAAGTGTAACACCCATCCGTATTTCCGTATCTCGTCACTGTCATAACTCCTCGCGCGTATCGTACTGCGCGTGTCATACGTTCGTCACAGAGACTGCTGCAGCAAGTGTCACAACCCGGCTGAGGTACACGATAAGCCGTGGTTTGTGACACGCACACGCCTCTCGGGTTGGCCTACACGGGTAGCGAGCAGCATGACATTACGGACTTCCTCGAGGAGTTCGCTCGTGTGATTGGTGAGGCCACTAACCTTCTTGCCTCCCTACGACATGACGAGCGTGATGTTTCGCGAGACGCACCGCCGCCGCGGAGAGACTCTCACCGTCCGCATGGGGGCGGTGGTGTGAGATTTCCACCGTCCAAGTGGCGTGATGAACGGAACCGTCGTACGGACGGTAAGTTTCACGGACGTAATCGTCACGTGGGATGGAAGCACCGCTTCGGAGCATCCCCACTCCCGAAAGGCGGGAATTGGCCTCAAGGTATAAGGACGCAGGGTGCTAGGAGCATCTCATTTCACTCCGCATCCTCGGCCTTCGTACAGGAGTGCCCACTCTGCCCTGGGCACTTTCACGACACTGCACGTTGCCCTGAGGTGTGTGGTTCGTGCGATGTTGACCTACGTGATGCCGCCATGGACTTGGACGAGGTGGTTTCGGCCTTTCAAACCGCCTTTGACAACGAGAACGACGAGGACTTCGCTGACTTGTGCAACAAGCACGACCAGCCACTGGTGCGTACCGATCCTGAACCCTTCACCTACCCGGTACGGCACGACGTGGGATTACGTGCCCACTATGCGGGCTTGGGTCATGGTGCTTCGGGCGACGGCATGGAGGGTGTGCTCTCGGATGCGCGGGGCGTCCTTGAGTCCCTGCGGTCTGCGGCTACGGCTGCACAGGTCGGTGGTGCTACCGCAGCTGGTAAGCAACCACCACTGCACATCGGCACTTTGTCTGTGCCGCAGGTGGTGTGCGATGCGCCACCACCTGCCAATCACGAGATCGACGCTGGGCTCCACCCGGTTTCGGCATCGGACCCTGCTTCTTTCGGGTCTCCTTTCGAGGAACCGCTTCATGTCACTTTTATGGACCAGGTAATGCCGGCATGCTCTAACCCCTCTCTTAAATTATGCTCGATTGACTCGGTTCACGAGTCGATTCACCCGGGAGAGCTTTCCGTGATCGACGATGGCGACGACTCCGACAGCTTTTCTTATTCCGGAGACGAGATTCCCTCGGCCCCACCGCCTACACGGTCACGTGTCGGTGTGGCAACATTGCCGAGGGTCTTCTCCTTTGCATCTCTAGCCCTGCCCGCACTCATGTGTCTTGCATGTGTGTCAGCGGTTCAGGGTTCGGTGGTGCTCGATCGAGCCCCTGAATTCACCGCAGCGGTACATCCCATTGGGGTGGCTGCCAACAGTTTGTCTGCCTTGCCGTACTGTTTTGCTTTCGGCATTCCTTTTCCTTCTGTGGTGTCGGCAGGTTTGAATTCTGATTTTCAATTTTCGGAATTCCTGATTTTGCTCTACGAATCTTTTCCTGCCTCTGGCTTCTGGTCTTGTCTTCTGGATTATGGTTCTGGCTTCTGGTTCTGGACTCTGGCTTCTGGACTCTGGTTCTGGATTATGACTTCTGGACTCTGGTTCTGGTTGGACATCTTTGACACTGACGACTTCTTCAACTCTGGTGAACTCTGCAGCTTTGTGGACCACTTTGAAAGTGGCTGAGTAGCTTTGAGATTGAGCTGTAGGAACTTAGCTTGTGAGCAGTTTCCTAGCAGCAGTTTTAGAAAGGGACCGCCCTGGCTAAAGCACAGGCCTCCCTCTAGCAGTTTCCAGCTCCTAGCTGTTTGTTGTTTCGGAACTTTGGACTTTGTCTGTGAGCCGCTCTCTGCCACCTGAACAGCACGCTCCGTACAGTTACAGGGTGGTGTGCTGGATTCAGTGCACCGTAGGTCATACCGTGCATGACTCCGTTCGACTGTACCAGTACTCGTACAGTACTTGGTGACAGATACCTAGGTCACAGATGCATTATATATTCGTTTACCTTTATAATCAGTTTACACTTGTATGAAAAGTATTCAGTGACCGCCCCGATATAATACGTTATATTATATCTCACAACTTGGCACAAATATTGCTGACAGTAATATTAGTGCACCCTCTTAAGTGCAAAGACTTCCAATGAGTGTACACGGAATGGTCACCTCTTGATAAAGAGCATTTTGGGTTTGGGTTCAACGTACCCAAACCCAAAGATGCCAATCAGCCGAGGGCTTCCCGTAAGTTCTAGAGCACGAAACTTGGCATAAATACTTCCAACGTTTGTACCTTCAAGTTACATGAAGCTCAAGGCTTCAAGTTACTTGTGCGCGAAACGAGCAATTTATTTCTAAGGCAGATTTATTGGGTTTGGGTTCGAACGAACCTAAACCCAAAGATGCCAATCAGCCGAGGGCTTCCCGTGCGTTCTAGCGCACGAAACTTGGCACAAATACTGCCAACAAATAATTTTTTGAGTCACCTAAAGCTCAAGGCTTCAAGTGACGTGTGCGCGAAACGAGCAATTGATTTCTAAGGCAGATTTATTGGCTTTGGGTTCGCCATGAACCCATAAGCAAAATCAGCCTATGACATGACCTAAAGTTCTTAAACGCAAATATGGATAACTATTGAAGTTACATAAAAGATAATAGTACGATACCGACGTGGTTGGGTTTGATTCCAAGCGAAGTTGGTAAACGCCAACTTTGACTTCCACATCTCAAGAAGGAAACAATGCGCCATAACCCACAAAGATAAATCTGCCTAAGGCTTATCCTAACTCAATGATCCTAAAACTTTGCATGAATATTGAAGACAAATATATGAATATATGCAAATGGGATGCCTTTGATGTGGTTGGGTTCGAACCCAAGCAAGGTTGGCATGCCCAACCTTGACTTCCACACCCCAAGAGGTCGCGAAGAAGACGCCATAAACCCAAAAACAAAATCAGTCTATAGCTTATCCCAACCCGATGCTGCTCAAACTTTGTATGCATATTCAAAGTGAGTTGAATAAAACGTGAGAACAAGGTGGGTCCGATGTGGTTGGGTGTGATCCCAAGCTCGGTTGCCCTAGACTTCCACACCTCAAGAAAGCGCGCCCCTCTTCGCCATCGGAAAACCTGCGACACAAGCTGCACAAAACGAGTATCGTGAGTCGGCACATATATATGCATAAACAAACTGAAAAATAAAAGCAGTTAAACACTTCCGAAATCCCTGCGCATAACACAGCAGGCACGACACTTCCGCCCATGAGGCGAAGCGAAGGACCGTTGAGAAAATTATGAGCAGTGAATGTTGGTGCGCAGCTCTTTATCCTTGAGCGAGTCAACGCCAACGGCAATCGTATCCGCGATATCGCTATCGATGGAAGATAAATAGATGATATGTTTTAATAATCCTGGAAATGGTCAGGACTCAGGTTCGATATCGCGAGATGACAATCTGGGAATTGTGTCATACCAGGCTGAAATCCAGCGTCTGTAGTATTACCCTTCCCGAAATTGGGATGATTGCTGGGTTCGCCATTCAGATCCGCTCCCTTTGGGTAGGAGTGGCGAGAAAGAAGCGGAAAAGAAGGCGAAAAAAGCAAGGCACCACGCCGGCATCGGGTCGGATCCCTGAGCAGGAGGCAAAGATTTTTTCCGGGCGGGCGGGCAGGGAAGAAAAAAATTAGCCAAAAACACAGGGGAAAACGCGAAGACTCGTCAGCAGGCAGGAAATGAGTGAAAAGAAGCACGAATTTTTCAGTTTTATGCGCGACGCTCGTGCCTCACAAACGAAAAGGCACATGAAGTGAACCGGCGCCTGATCGATTCAGGTCCGGGAACGGGAGCGAATCAGACGATCTGCCTCCCGGGTGACGCCTCATTCCCAAATTAGGGAGAACACCAAGGATCAACAGTAACCAAGCAATGGATTTCCCGAAATTGGGATGATTGTTGGGTTCGCCATTCAGATCCGCTCCCTTTGGGTAGGAGTGGCGAGAAAGAAGCGGAAAAGAAGGCGAAAACCCCAAGGCACCAATAATAATATAATAATATAACATTTACGCTGAGAATAATGACAATGTCATGAGTCCGCTGTAATCCTGCAAGCAGGCAACTGTAGAACAGAGGGAGCTGAAATCATCCTCATAGCGCGCCCCGAAGGGCTCATCTAGGTCGGATCAACCTAGGAAACCGCGGCATGGCAAAACTACGCAGAGCGCTAAAAAGGTCGTGCCGGCGGAGAAGCAGCAGAGGAGGTGGAAGTGGAGCGAGGCTGCATCTGTGATGGAAAAAGAGGGCGGAAGCGAGGCGGAGGAAGGGCGGTGGTGGAGGGTCGGGAAGGCGGGGGCGGAGGGAGCCCGGGTGTGGAGGTGGAGGGGCTAAGGTAGGAGGGGGGGAGGGGTTAAAACCCAAGTCACCACGCCGGCATCGCTTCTCCGCCCAAACCTAAAACCACGCCGCCTCTTGCCGCCTCTACCAACCCTCAAACAATCGAGCCAACAAAAAATGTTAAACAAATACTCGTACGAATGATTGTGCAGCGTTCAATTCAAGATAGTCCTTTTGCGAGAAATTCTTCACACTACCGGATGACATCCCGAGGACCTGCCAAATTTTCATGTAGTGCCTCGCAATTCTTTCAGTTTTCCAATAAGCCTGTCCCATCACGTTTTTCAGATCTGATCCTTCCAAGAAGAGTTGAATGGCTCCAGCCGTTCGGATACTGAAGAACGTTTCACCGCGGAACAAACCCGCCTTTTGCAACTAGAACTTCAAGTCTGAGTTCATTTACTTGCGAGTGAGTGGGCGGTTTTCAACGACGCCAGACCTGACAGGCCTGAACAAAAATCCTTCAGACAAGGTTAATCACGGGGGACTAGATATACCGTACTGCCCCCTGTATGACATTCCTCGATGCATGTGACAGATGACTGCATTATTATTCGGCTCGAGACCGCGAGTCATAGCGACAGAGACCGCGAGTCACAGTGATAGTGACTGCGAGCCACGTGTTAGAGCACTCGAGCATCACTGTAGCCGTACTCGTACAGACTTACACAGCGCACGTAGCATAAGCTACTTAGACTCTCAGACTCTCATATGTTATATCTTTACAGACATATTATCACCGTTTGAGCCTCATATTTTTGCGTACAGCGATAGTATTAAAACACGGATATATAGAATATTCTACCCTATATGTGTTTCAAACTATCTATTAGGTTATGTTTTACCACGACGTACCGCTGCAATTTCTGATGGCACTACAAATTTCAAACTAGCCGCCAAACGCGCATCGAACTGGCGGTCAGCAAAATTACTTGAAAATTACCTTTTAAACTTGCACTAACCCTCCGCAGGTCGGGCCGGCGTTAATTTTACCTTGCCCCAACCTTTTATGAGTGGGAATTCACTTACGATTGCCCTCTCGGCCTTTATTTCAACTTCAATGTCAAATCGCCTTCGTTAATTATCGCATGGTCAGCTAAATTTTGGGGGACGCCTTAGTTTTTAGCTTAATTACGACCATTTACCGCGGAAGCGCTGGCAAATTTTTCAAAAATTAACAAATCTTAACGAAAATTTACATCTCAACCCCTACGAGAACGACTTGCGCAACATCGTCACCTTCACCGCCACCAACGGTCTGGAAGGTCTACCATGTCCTCGTTCACACCAACTACGACTCCGGGATCCCAACCACCAACCCAAGAGCGTCAACAACATGCTCAACGACGTTTATTTACTTCACGTCAACCTCTTCCGCCATCTCCAACAAATGAAGAAATCTCCATCACGATCAACGCCCTTCTTCAAGACGTCCATGCCATCACCGCCACCATGGCTGAGCTCGCCACCACCGTCACCTCACTTGGATCAGCATTTCAGCGTTCATCTGCTCAGTCCGACGAGATCCACGAGAATTACGTCACGAAGGAAGAACTCAACGACATCCACCAACTCAACGAGACCATCTTCAACGACTTAATTAAAGTCCGCGACGAGTGCGTCAACGCCACCTCACTGGCTCGCACTGTTGCGAGTAGAACTACTTCATCTTCGACGCCATCTTCAGTCGTAATTACTTCGGACAAGATGTTCGACACCACCAAGGAATTGGAAACTATTCCAGAGGTGACGCCATTGGAACATCGAGGCGGGCGAGAACTTCCTCCAACCAAGATCAAGCACATCATGGACGACAACACCAGCGCCTACAACACCCGCTCCACCACCCCTGACGTCACTCCGCTCCTGAAGCAGTTGAAGACCGCCTACTATGCCCTCACGGATATTCACGAGCGTCAACAACAACGAGAGCTCCAATTGAACTTCCTCACCGCGGGCGGCGACTCACATTGTGTTCAAGCGGTTCAATGACGCCCTGACCCGTGTCCTCACCGCCACTCGACCTGGCCACGCCCCAGCACTACTCAATCTTCAACGCCGACTGAAGGACGAGCCCTACGACGGTATCTCCAATGGCCTTCTAGCTCAACTTCTACTTGCGGCCACTTGTGCCAACACACAAATTGTGTTGTCACAAATTGTGAAGGACTCCCCCCAGGCTCAGGTGGACGGCAGGCTGCTTCTGCTGCACGTGCACTGCCGCCTGATCACCTACCCCCCCTCCACGGACCACTCCAACCTCACCAAGGCCAAGGCCCTCCGAATCTCTGAGTCCGAGGACCCCGCCGTGAAGCTGAACACCTTCACCACCCTCATCGGCAACCACAGGCAGCTACACCCCGCCTTCTCTGGACAGCAGGAGCAGGAGGTCCTCATTGACATCTTGCGGGCCTCCCAGGACACGGCCGAGCACCTCTTCAGCATCCCCCTGTACTTCGAGGTCATCCGCACCTACGAGGAGAACAACCGCTTAACCTCCTCTGGCTACCCCGGTGGTCTTCAGAAGTTCACTGAGGCCATCGGGAAGGTATGGTACACCCAGGGCTCTGCCCACCATTCCCAGCTCCCTGGCTCTTCATCCCGCCCCCGAGCTGCCTCCATGACGGGGGAAGTCCGTGAGGGGGATCGGGGCTCGGCTGACACAACCAAGCCGAAGGAGAAGCACCCTAATGGGAAGGGCGGCAAGGGGGGCAAGGGTGGCAAGGGTACGCACCCTCGGGCTACCACACCACCTCCATCCAGGCCCCGCTCACCACTACGGGGCGGCACCAGAGCTGACTTCATTGAGCACGAGAGGCCCTTGTACAAGGCCGCCAAGCTCAAGCACAACGGCTCCACCAACAAGGACTCCACCCCCTCTGGCACCTGGAACGGCCTGAAGTTCACCCCCTCCGACCCCAATGACAAGTCCATCGGCCAACCCTGCCGCTCCTGCAAGTACAAGCACGGCAAGACCGTCACCCACTCCCTCGGCAGGTTCGGCTGTCCCTGCACACTGGCTGAGAAAGCCGACATGTGGGTGAAAGCCGGCCCCCCTCCATCTGTGAACCATGTCTCTGCCCCCCGTCCCTCCACACCCGCACCCCCTGCCACCCCCACCGCACCCCCCTGCCACCCCCTCACCACCTCCGACAGTGCATCAGCCAGCACCGCATCCAGGCTGGCGAAGCCCTCAGGCAGGAGGTTGCACAGCTCGAGCAGCCACCCCCTCCGCCACCCCCCACCGCTCTGAGCTGCCATCCAGCTAAGGCAGTCAGCGACAGACCAGGAGTTTGAGGAGACTGAGTGGCCCGCCCTCACCAGTAAGCCCTGGATCCCCCAGATCTCTGGCCCGTCACCTCACCCACCTCCCTCGGCTTCGGCCAACCACTTCTCCCCCAATCCCTTCAGCTCTCTCCCCCCTCCGCCTCTCCACCCGACACCCAGTTCGCCTTCCCCCCAGCCGGAGCCCCCCTCCCTCCTTGCCTTCAGGTACTTCGACACCGTCACGGCTACTGACTTGAGGGAGGACCCCGACCACGAGGACCCCTCTTGGGAGAAGACAAAGCGGCAGAGGAAGCGGGACAGGGAGAAGCAGAAGAAGGACCAGGCAACAGCAGCAGAGGCATGGCCGGCAGCACCAGGCAGCTGAGTCACTGGCTTCGGCCAACAGCACCGCCACCGCCCCAGTCCAGACAGACATCACCGTGGACTGCAACACCCAGTGCCCTGTGCCTTACCTGACTGACCTCCTGACCGGCAGCACCTCAGTGGCCTCCACCATCTCCGAGGACACTCTCACTTCTGAAAGTATTTTCTTAAGTTTTCTTAAGTTTTCTTAAGTTTTCGATATAAAACCCACACTATGCATATTTAAATCGGGGCAGTTAGCTATTGGCCGACAGTATACTTAAGAATTATACTTAAGAAAACTTAAGAAAATGTAAGTACGTGGAAGCTTCTTGGTAGGAGGATATTGTCCACATGGCTCAAGGATAACTTAAGAAAACTTAAGAATCTTATCCAAATGTAAGCACGTGATTGGCTGGAATGTAGGAGATATGCACACGTGTAAGAAAGCTATATGCTGGATATTTAAAGATTGTATACACATGCATGCACGTAATTGGCTGTTAAGAAGACACGTGTAGGCAGGACAATGCTTCCCATCGCACAGATATTTACAAATGTAACATTGTGACTGGTTCCATATATATTTAGGGACTAAACCCTAAACCCTAAACCCTTCAATCAAGCAGTCAGCAGCTGGGTACGTACACTACTATGGGATGCTACCCATTCCATCCAGCTTCCAGTTAACTATCTATCTATCTATCTATCTATCTAGTATAACCCACGTGGCTTGGTGACATGCACGTGCAGAGTGACAGGCGAATGATTCTGCTGCCGTAGATAGATCTGCAGCACCGTTGGGAACGTCGGGGACTGCTCGCTGTTGCAGTTGAGAGCAGGCCTGGAAGCTGCGCATCCCACCCCAGATTCTCAGTAACTTACACCCCTTGCCGCTTGTGACTTTTTCGAGCAGCCTATGAGAAAATGGCACGTACGACACCACAGGAAAGTTCACATTCTTATTACCTGAACGAAGCGCGGAAGGGGATCAATGAATGCCTTGGATCTCACGCAGCAGGTGCACCGCATGGTAGAGGTTGTCGCCCGTGTCTTTACTCTTTGTTTCAACGAATAATGCCTTCGTTCCGATGAGCGCGCATGGCAGTAGCAGCTCTACGTAATCATTTCTGGCGAGCACAGCGATTCCTTGGTTCTCCATATATGCATCTTCTACCTGACGGTACGCTCGCAAACTGGCCAAACGGCACACCGTATGCTGGCTCTCGGTGTCTATCACCAGGTAGTATGCAAGGACCTTCGCATATGGGAATTCTGATAGGGAGTCCAGCCCAGTCGGGAGCAAGTTCCCGAAGCCAGTGTCCGAGATGGAAACGTGGTAGGAGACTCGCTTCTCCGCCCTCGTGTACAAGGAAGACGTGAATTCCTCCAGATTCAGGGACATCCTCAAGTACACAATGATTGAATGATATCGCACGTGCATAATGCCTGTGCGCCCTGCTGCCGGGGGTGCAGCATGCCAACCAAATGCTGCAGTTGTGCTAAGCAGCTTGCGAGGACGGGTGCGTCGTGAGCTACGCGCCTGCCGGTACCCATGAAATAGCAAGGAGATGTCTTAGCCTCCGCGGCTGGGTCCACAAGCCCAGCCGAGACCGCTGCTTGGCCGGGGTAAAGCTCGTTGGCTAACTCCGGTAGGGAGCGCATTGTTGGATGCAAGCTTACATATGCCTCCAGGGCGAGCTTCTCGCACGTCCCATTCATGATGGCCTCCACAGGCTTGTTCTTGACGTGAGAGTCTTTCACGATTCCTTTCGCCCGCTGAATACCTCGTTCCACCCAAAACTCCATGGCCGCACCCACATCGCCTAGATAGTATTCTTGCCGGAACAGGTGCACCACCGCCAGACGCATGTTGAATGTAAGCATCTTCGCCGGGCCCTTATCTTCCATGATCGCGGCGTGCTCCCACAAATGCTCCTTTGCCACCTCCCGCGCCCGCCGTACCTCCGTCTCCGTGAGGGGGCTATCTGCTGTTACCATCCCTCGCGTGTAATGCAACACCGCCCGCCGCAGGTGTTGTCAGGCAGCCTCCATGACCATGTTCCAATGGACCAGCAGATCGCCAAACACCAAGGTGAGTAGTATACCACGAAATTCAGGAAATCCTCCATGGTCCACATACCTGCCCCCCAACACCCCTCCCCGGGTACGATTTACACAAACTAACACAACAGCACACGCACTCCCCATAACGACAAACACCATTGCGCTTGTTCATGGATAGGTCAGGCACAGCCGCACCCTCACGTACCCTGCACATGTCGCGAGTCATTTCAGATAAGCACAACGTTTGGCGCTCTGTTTGAGCTAATGCCACGAACGAATTGCAACCTGACAAAAACTGTCGCCAAAAAGATAGGGTTGCCAAGCGTGCCTCCATCTTTTCTTCTTTTCGATGGAGGCACACTTGGCAACCCTATCTTTTTGGCGACAGTTTTCGTCAGGTTGCAATTCGTTCGTGGCATTAGCTCAAACAGAGCGCCAAACGCTGCTATCATCAGTGCGTTTGAGCCTCTTTCTGAAATAATGAGCAGGGAAGACTGAACGTGTACGCACCCAAGTACTTCACCACGCAATGGTACGGGCGGCCTATGTCGTGAGGCGGTTGGATGAGGGCTGCCCGGCTTTGGATCTCATCAACAATCGCTTTTGGCAGAACCAGCTTAGGGTGCGTGTTGTTGCTCAGCTTGCCAAACCAGAGCTTGAGGCACCTCTTTACATTCCCGTAGAACACACAATGTGCGAATGGGTGGGCATATGCGTGCATCGGGTCAAAGTACGGAATGCGCTCCAAGGCACCTCGTCCGTGTCTCCCTGTGGCGTGTGCTGGTTCGGCGCCCGATTCTGTGCTCGCCACCATCGAGGCGTGCATCTGCTTAGTGATCATTGCATCGGCATCGTCCGCCCACACCTTCTTTGACCCTTTAGAGTTGGTCCATCCTTGCTGCTCCACTTCCTTGAAATGGCCCCGGAAATACATCCCTCGCCCCCCCGGACCAACAGTTCCCTCAAACAGACTGTACGGATCGGCGCGGTAACTGCTAATTCCTATGAACCTGCCCATCGTTATCCGCATAACGGAGTCGGCATACACCATTCCCAGGATCACGGTCAGCTGGTAAGATTTCTTGAGGAACGCATCGTGCACCACAAAAGCTGCTCCGTCCACTGTCTGACCCTTACTCAGGCTGAGCATCTCGTCTTCGAAGAGCCCCCATACCACCAACGGATTAACAATCTTCTGCCGTGGCCCTTTTGTCATCCATAGGTACTTGTGAAACTTGTCACGGTGCCTCATCTGCATTCGTGCCCCCCCCATTCCACCTTCCATTCCTCACAGATAGGCGATAGGATTTGGCTTCAGATTCCTGCAGAGTGCAAGTGGCGTTACATAAAACAGAGCGCCAAACCCTTGGTTCGGAGATCTCGGTGAAAGTCCGAGATGCCACAATGTGTGGCATGTGGGGCATAAGGTGAGTTCCCAAGCACAAGGTGAAAGCTAATAAAGATGAAGAATGAGTAGTATCGGGCACCTCGGAATCAAACCGAGATCTCCAAGCCAAAAGGCTCGGCGCTCTTGTTGAGCTAGTGCCTCAAAGTCTTTTCTCTCTCTCTCTCTTGATGCCATGCAAAAGAAATACAAAGAAGTACAAAGAAATACAAAGAACGAAGGCTTACCATAGCTATCTATGTGACACCTCGGAC
>LGRX02032821.1:0-14197 GCA_001247695.2 Cymbomonas tetramitiformis
GGCTACTTTCTTATTGGCGGGTTTTCTTATTACGGAGTGATTACTGTACTGCGTCTCCTGGGAACCCGCTTGCGGTTGGATGCCGGAACAGCTCTCCCGTCCTGACGTCTCCTTTGGCCACTTAGGCGAGGACCCATTCTCTCAGTGTCACCACTTGCGTCGCGGTCCCCTTCCACGTCGTGCCTTTGCCGGCATCCAGGCGAACCTCTGCCAGCGAGCGGGTTCCCAGTTCCTCTTGAGTCGCCTCTCGTGCCGTCCTGGGTCCGTTCTCGTCTTCTTCCACCGTGACCGGGGGACTTTGCAGTGCCGACTGTTGGTGGGGCTGAATCCGTCTTCTTTTCGCTGCCCCCCCTCTGCCCCCCCCTGCAGGCCCCTGCGGCCTGGTCCTTTTCGTGCCGACCCGCGGGTCCTCCGGGGTGTGCCCGAAGATCATTGGCACTACTCCGGCCTGGGTCTGCATATTCGGGCCATCCCTTCCGCCTTGCACCTCGTGTGTCACCATTGGCCTCGCGCCGGCCACCGGGGCTTCATCACCTCCTTCTTCAAAGGAGATCGGGTCGTGAGAGTCCTCCTCTCCGTGGAATACGTGGTGGCGTTCTCGTTGTTCCAGTCCTCCTATGCGCGCCATGATTTGGCCTCGCATAGCCTCCCGGTACGCCTTGGAGGTTGTTGCCTCGCTGCCCTCAGGGGGTCCGTGCAGTCTGATCCAGGAATCCCATGTTGCCCCTGTGGCGGACCTGTTCCATCGTCCTGCCATTTGTCGACCATGTAGCATACCCAGACGCCACATTGGTAACCGTCTCGCTGGTGTGTGACCCCCATGTTGGCAACCGTCATGGTAGTCGGCGGCCAGCCTGGCGGCCCTTCCCATTGTCTTAGCGTCGTCAAGAGGCGCTCGTCTCCCCCCCATAGGGTCGTAGAGGTAGGCCGAGACGCTGGAGTCTCCGTTCCCTTCGAAGAGGAGCACGTTCCAGTGGCTGCCGTCACAAGTCAAGACCATGAAAAATCCCCCAGCACGGACCTTTTCCATCGTGTTGCGCATCTGCGTGTTGTATTGGTCCGTCTGATTGCTCGAACGTACGTGATTCCGTTGAGGGCATCCGCGAGCTTTGTCTGGTGCATCGACACCGTGGCCAGGTTTGTTGTGCAGATAGAGGCTGCGGGTTTCCACCTGTACGGAGCTGAGCCACGGTGCCACGCCTCCCTGCCCCTGGTGTCCGAAAAGACCCCTTCTGTCCTGTGCCTGGGGGGTCCTCGCGCCGGGGTCCAGGTCCTCTTCTTCCTCCCCCCGTCACGAGCCTGTCTGCTGTGGAACCATCCGCTTGGTTTCCCCTCATGTTCCTCCTACAGTCCGTCGCCTCCCTCTCCGTGAGTCTTGCTCCGGCTCTGGCTGCACACGTAATTCTGAGCGACTGTTAAAAGTGAGTACAGCTTTTTAATTTTCACCGAAATCGTCTACGTGTCAATGCCATCCGATATAAAAAAAACTACTGGCTGCGATCGTCTACAGTAAATTCAGGTTTCTTTAGACTGTAGTTACGATACAGTACAATAAAAATCGTCTGAACGATCTCTGAGTTCGAATCTCACATCGAGCATTTAGTTTATCAGCTGCCACGTAGGATCGACAGGATCGCATATTTGTTCTGACTTGGCATGAAATTTCTGATTTGGCAAACTCAATGACATGACATGACGAGTACAGTGTGTGACGGTAATCGAAGTCATTTCAATTTTAATGTACAACGATGCCATCTACGATCATGAAACGATCTGTGGGTTTTCGAGGCTGAAGTTCTGAATTCAAATGCCAGTTCTACCATCTGTCAGTCACTTCAAAAACTTCACAACTGAATCCAACACCACAAAAAAATATGTAGCCAATTATTGCCAAGACTATTAACTGCAAGGAAACTTAGCATTATTTTACAAAGATGAGGCCTCCAACTAGCCACTTGTTTCGAACTGCTGCGCACGTTGCAGTTGCAGATGGAGTTAACTGGCTGGGCAACATCCTTCATCCGCAACCAGATCGGCAGGAGCACAACAGAAGTCCACTGATCGGAGAGTACTTTCCCCCAACACAGTTTCCATCTTCACAGATTTCCATACCGACGATGTGTCTTCAAACAGTTACTGGAAACGCTCCTGAGAGCTACTCAAGAAACTCCTTGCAATCGATCGCTGGAAACTTTTTGACAGCCCAAAGATCGCCGATCGAAGCTGGATTCTCACAAATTCCTGCAATGCATAATATCCATCCAACGGCGATTGCACCAAGACCTTTTTTGTCTCTGCCAGCACAGCAACCCGGTTCTCTTCCATCAATTTTAACGCCAGGTTCTCTTCCATCAGTTCCGGCGCCAGAGATGCCTCAACCCCATATGATCCTTCCAACACTTGCATCTATGGAGGCTGCGCCTACAAGTGCTGAGGCCAAACCGAGGAAAAAGAGGGGCAAGTACTCTGGCAATAGTGAAAGAACGCAGCGGGAACGTAGGCGTAAGCAGCTTGCTGCTCAGGACGATCGACCAACAGAACCAAGATTCTACAAAGAAAACGTCACTTCCATACAGGCTTTAAAATACAGAAAGAAAAGGAGGAGGGAACTAGCTGTAGCAACAACACCTGCATCAGAATCCGGACCGGATACATCTCAGGAGCCTGATGAACCTGCACCCACAAAGAAACGTAAGGTCCGCAAAGATTCTGGTGTTGCAAAAAAGACTGAAGTTCAGAAGTGCATGCAAAATCGACGTGCTTGCAAGGCAAGAAAAATACTTCAGCCAGTGGTAGAAGCGGTAGGCAAGATGTCTGGGAAGGGAGAAGAAGGCAAAGTCAAAGCTATTTCAGCAGCACTTGAGAGGCGCTCTGGGAGTACGTGTGTAGTAAACCGATCGGAAAATATTACTACTGCAAAGATGGAACAGCACGCGAAGAGAAAACATGAACAAGCTTTCAAAGCCGAAATCAACGATCCGGAGCTGTGGGACCAAGCTTATACCAAAGCCAGCTTGACAATGAGTCAGGGGAGAAAATTAGCGAAAGTCATTTTCAGAAACAAGCGCGGATACAAGTCGTGTGAAAACAGAATCATACACGTCCGAAAAACTAAGAACGAGGTGGTTGATCTTATCATCCCTATCACAGAAACGGCTTTTGCAGGTGGACATCAAGTGGACGTTCATAACTTCTTTTCACTCGGTTTACCTACATATTTCAACAGGCTTAGCACCAGACTTCATCCCTCGGGCGAGCTTACCCCAGAAGATGAAAATGAGATCTTATCGGCTATCACAGAGTGGAATATCTCCTTTGACGCTCGCACCAGGTGCGCCTTCAAATATTTGTTTCCTCGCTTGCCTGTACAGCACCAGAAACCAAGCTACGTGGTTAGTCAACAAACTTCGGGTGTTTTTACTTTCACAGTAAGAGTCACAAGCACGCCTACACTTCTTTCGTTGCAAGTCCGAAGATCGTCGGGCTCGAGGACGAGTGGCAATCCCCGCACAGTTGTTGGACCATTCTGAAAATGGAAGGAAAAGGACAAGGCAAGCAACCTCACAGGCAACTGCAAGTATCTTTTCAAAAGAATACAAGAGTTGGAGGATGGAAAACCAATTGAGGTTGTGATAGCAGGCAAGGTGCACAAGCTAGTGATGAACCTACACTATCCCGCAGACAAGGCGTCACACTGGGCATTATTTCAGGCAGGAGGTGTTGGGAACATGGCAAATGCACTACCTTGTCATCGGTGTTGTTGTCCATACGGTGAACTGCACGTGGTATTCGACTTTTACGTCGTGAAGGACGGTGACACTGTGGACTCGATAGCAGCCGCGCATGGTATTTTTCCGAACGAGCTCATAGTGATTAATCCTGCACAGACCACCGCAGAGAACAAGTTAAAACAGTTACATACAAAAACTCAACAAAAGTCTAGCCCTACAGTAACACGCCCTTTGCCAAAAAAACGGAGCTTCAAAGCTCAAGCCAGGCTCCACCATACGTGTTCACCGACAATGGAACATGGACAGAGAGTGTCCGACAAATTCCTAGCCATACCGCACATAAAAGCACCTCTATCTATGTTTTCTGCATGCTGGAATGCGGATCACAGAGTGGCTTTTATTGAAAATACAGGACCGCGCTATCCATCAGACGAAGGTTACACAACTCAATCACGCCTGGAAGTCGGCAGGTGCACAATAATATCAAATGAACATCGACAAATAAGGCAAAGGGACATATTACAGTCCATCATGCGACGGTCGCAAGACCAAATCAGTGATACACAGTTCGGCAATCTGGGTACCTGTGATAGATGCTCGAGGGCCAGTTGCGGATTTGTGGAGGCAGTGGGAAAAGATCTTCGAGGTGGGCAGAAAAATGGAGCCGACCGCAGCAGAAAAGAAAGAGTTCGGTCCACGATGCCGGCAGTTTTTTCGTTGTTGTCGAACTCTGTACACAGACGAGGGGCTTTCCTGGTACATACACCACCTTGCCTGTCATGGACGTGAATGCATTTTGAATCGTTCACTTGGAAAAGACATGCACGAAGCTTTAGAGGCGCACCATTTAACAAGTTGGCAGATGTCAGGGCACGTGTTTCGTGGACTCAAGACAGGAAATCCGTTCTGCGTGAAGTGTGAGGATGGAACCTTTGATAAGACTTCCGCGCCTGCGTTTGAACAGCAAACACTTTCAGTAACAGAGTCAGTTATGCAAAGTAACACAGTTCCGACTTTTCTTTGACAAGTTTAAGGGCGACTGGGATCCCACAGTATGGACCTCTCACAACTTGTCAGTGCCCGATCCGGATCAAAAGTTTTTCGACCAATACAGGAAACATGCACCCGTGCCCGATCTGACTGTGGACGAGCAAGGCCTACGAAGGAGAACTCGGGTGGTTGAAAAAGAAAAAGAAATTTTACGAAAGATGATATCTGACGGGCAGCATGAAACAATGATTTAGAGACAGAAGGACTTGATTCAACGCAGGAACCAGAGTGTGGCAACTCAGAAGCAAGTAGTGAAAAGCCTACGATCGAAGGTCCTCATCACAAATGCTTTGAAGCAAGCAAGAAATAGAGAGACAAAGGAAGTAGCAAATAGCAAATAGCTAAACGAAACATTTTCTTGTGTAAAATAAGTTTTATCAAGGATAGTAAGACCTACCGTGAAATATGCTTTGTATCTCTGTGCACCTGAAGGTGTCATGTTATTCACGCAACAGAGTAAAATATATCCAGGTTGGCTTCAGGGTCGATGTCTAACTGTGCAACATTACGACATTCGCGGGAGTTCCATTGAACATATCCAGTTGCATTCCTTTTCACGATACCGGTCATGACGAAATGAACTCGATCGCCGTCGACCTTGGGACGGTAGATAATAGTACAAGGCCACATGATGGTGGTGTAGGAAAACGTTTCACGTTTTCCCGCATAAAACTTCTCAAAGCTACCCATGACAGGTTCTAACGTAGAAGCGGTTGGGATCTCGATTCTGATGATGCCCTTGTCGGAGCTCGCGGTGCGAAGGAGGTCATCAGGAAGGGCGCACAACAGAGCTTCTCGGGTGCAATACAATTGTACCGAGGGACAGTGCGGACGTTTACTGAGTTTTTTGCAAGCACAGAAGCGCGTGACCGCAGATTCCAGAGTGTCGAAGAAAGTGCTTCCTGCACACTGCACGCTCAAGCACACCATTAAAACTGTCAGCTAACGAAAATGTTGTTGAAAGAACGAAAGGCAGGAACGAGCAAACCGCATGTTCGCTCAACATCGATAAAACGAAGAAACTGATATGCACTTAACTTCATAACAGTGGGAACGAGGGATCTGTGGTCACACCGAGTTGGAGCGCAGCAGTGCTGCACGGATGCACAGCAAAGAAGGACCAAGCCTCCTCTCGAACTCAAGAGGGTGCAAAGACTTCTTGACGTGATCGAAGAAGGAGTCATAGAAGACGTCAGTTGGCGCTCCCATATCAAGAATCGACGGATATAAAAAAGAAACTTTACAGACCTCCTCCAAAGCGAAGTCAACTTCCAGAGATGATACATATACCGCGCGAGCCCCCCCGCCCATTAAAGAGATCTCTCACTCCTACGATCCCATAGACGCCCTGCAACTCTTCTGGTCCAAAAGCCCAATAGCAACGACCAATAACCTCTCGGTCTCCAACCTGCTTCGCTGCGGGCAAGAACATTGACGATTCCGTCAACGAAGAAGGCCGATAAATGCAAAGGGCAAAATGACGGACCTACTAACACAGATAACAAGTTCCTATGCACGAACTGCAACGCAAGAGAAGGTAATACAAGGGTCTAAGTTAGTGGATCTAAGTTGCGAGCTGCTGCGCGCGATATTTTTTGGAGGTTGCGCATTTGCGTGGGGCGACTTTGGCGTTTGTGGGATTTTTCGGCAGCAAAAATATGGCGACAGCAGCGGGCAGTGTGACAATTAATGTTTCACAAAAGAAGGTACGTAAAGCGTTCGTACAGACCTGGAAAGTACAGTTTGTGCACGATGCCAAACCAGTTATCACGAAATTTGTCGGGTGACCTCAATTCCACTAGGCTCCCCAAAGATATTGTTCGACAGGAATCAGTTGTCGTTCTCCGCAACCTACTCGTACCAGCAGTGAGAGAGGACGTCACATAAGTTCCTTCCACAGGAACCCATGAATTGAGAACTGATATGGGGCTCCTAGGCTTACCACGAGACACAACACCCCCTGGCTCCACACATCCGGATTCCGTAGGAGTATGCATGGAAAAAGCTTCTGCGGCTTTGCGGGCGAGAGCCTGCGTAGCAGTCTGTGACAGGCCTCGCGTGTAGTATGCCAACGGGATCTCTTCGAGGAAGTCATCCCCAGCAAACAAGGTGCGCAAATTGACTTGCGCACGTTCCAGTGCATGTGCTAGGACTTCCTGAACGTCAGAGCTGGAACAGTTCGCTAAAATTTCAGTAAGCTGCTCTTTAGCGTCCGCCATTTACACTGATATCAACTAAAACTAGTCGGTGCTGTTTTCTAAGAATGGCACGCAATGAGCTGTGGAAGGAGTAGACGTGTCGTATTTTCCGGATTTTAATGACATGAGTCTAAATCGACGGCCTATACAAATATTCGCTTTCACATCTCTGGCTAGGGAACATATGGGTTTCATGACGGTGGCAAACTAGCAATGCACGCTGGCATCGGTATCCGATTGCATCCACGCCATTCCACCTCCTGAGAATGTCTTACCCAGGCGCACCAAAATTCCTTGAACTCGACGAGTTCTGTGTTCCTCTCAGAATGCACAGTCCCTCTACCTCGTGAGATCGAAGAGGATCCCACGTCTACACGATCCCACGTCCCTGAGAGACTCCATGAAATTCGCCAACATTTTCAGAGCGATCATCCACCATTAATTATTTCGATCGTCAGGTTTTAAAGACGATCTGAATTTAGCCAACTTTTTCAGCTGGCACTAGTTTGCTTAGTCACTCAGAATACTGTGCATTTCGCAGATCTGAGAGGGCTCTTTTGGCTTTGGATCTTAAGCCCTTGGAGTCCAGCACCATGATCCTTTCCCCGGGGTCCTTACTCAGGGTGGTCCTGACTCCAATATCATAGCACTTAAATGCGTCCTCGTGGTCCGCTTCGTCTTCGGCACCATACCCTGTCGCCAATTGTCTTAAGGCGTTCCTGGCCTGCATGGAGGTCGTGGGAGGACCTCTTCTCCCCGCGTGCCATAGCGACCTCGGGCCCCATTTGGATTGAGTGGGGTGGAAGCCCAATTCCCAGGCGGTCGGGTCCTCCTCGTTGACGGCCTGGGGCTCCACCACCCTTTGGAACCCCAGGGCGTTGTCTGCCTCCTGGAGGGGCACAAACTGAGACTTGAGGGCACGGTTCCTCGGGTTGTCCCAGAATTGTGCGTCGTTGGGTTTGCCGGCAAGCCCCTAGCAGATATATGGGTATAGCATGAGCATGAAGGTCCGCATGCGCCCTTGAAACCTGGCTAATATAAATAATTGGATGTCGCGACCGCGGCCGCTTCGCGGCCATTAATGTTAAATGCATGGTCGCTTCGCGACCATGCAACAAGTTTTTTGCAATTGCTAATATGTTTGCAACTATTGACGATTATGCGTAATTAATGGTACTTATAGATGCTTATCTACACTTATTGATGATCTTTGGCACCTATGGGCGATTTTTGAAATTTGCGAATTGTCACACGGCAATTATGCGACAATTATACGGCGTTCATGCCCTATAATTTACTCGAGGATAGGCCTCCGCGGAACCATTATTAAGGTTACACTCTTGCAACTTCTCCGTTCATCAGAAACGAATACTGGGATTGAGCTCATCCTATGAATGTTGAAATTCGCCTTCCTGCGAAACATACGACCCAAAGTTTGAATCGCCCCTTACGCCATTTATGTTACCCGCGATATTCAGTTATGCAGAAATTGGAGACTATACGGTTTACATAATGATCGATTGTTGCAACTTATAGTTACATCAAGTTGATTCGTTAAGTAAATTCTAAATTGATGGTCAAACTTCGAACCTTTTCTCGACGCATATCCCCAACGGTTGGATACCTCTTGATGCACTTGTGCTCGGCTGCCCAATTCATTCACTCGGGCTCGCACCGTCGGGATTTAAGCACTCGTTATTGCCGTCAACACTGTTATGTTGTGTATCGTCAGAGACATCCCATCGAGCCTCGTTCATAGCACCAATGAGTGTCTGTGCTGCACGCCTTTAAATATGTCTAGCGTATAAGGGGCTTAGTGTGTTTGACGGCATTGTTCCCACACCACAATGTTCATGGCTTCTGGAGATTAACAAAGTGCTTTAAATGGTGTGGACCAGGACAGTGCGCAGGCGCTCACATCACAAGTAATCTTGAATGGGCATTCGTCAAGTGTTGTAATCCACAGAGAATAGCATAGACCATGCAAGATAGAATAACCGCGAGCCGGAACTGGCGTAGACAAGCCGCTCACCACTGGCGAGGCATATGTATATATTAGATATCCCTTCTTTGACTGCTGTTCATCCCTAAATATTCCAGACTAAGGAGCTCACATTGCTCAGGAAGACGAACAAGAAAGCTTCAGATTAGTGGAAACTTCTCAACTTATCAACTGGTCTGCAGTGCGAACCCTGAAAGCAGACAAACTATTGGAAGAACTTCGAACTGGACAAGGACAAAGCCTTTGAACAGCTGCTATCGGCAGTAGCTGCACTGCTTCACTAAGGACATACCAGCAAGTACGTCAACAATATACACAAGGTGTTCAAAGGCTACTACAAGAACGTTACTTCAGGTTGGCAGGATCAGTAATAACGGGAGATGTTTGGAGAGCAAAACGCCGATTCGACACGACCCGATCACTGCAAGGTCAAGGCTCTCAAGTGCACTGGAGAAAGAGTGAAGGCGGCATGCTTGAGGCAAACATTGCAGCAGGTGTCGATTAGGCGGAAGGAGATTGTTTGCCATGACTTGGATTGAAAAGAAGCGTGCATTCCTGATTTGAAACGCTCGGAAAACGTGGAGGTGCATCGCCACGAGCTCCCTCGACTCAAATAGCTTTCACAGTTTAGGAATTGAGCCAACCGTTCCTCACAGTATCTCACGTCGCGATTGCCAACTGGCGGACTTTCCGGAAACGGGAAGCAGGAGGCTGAAGTATCGAGGCCTGAGAGGGATTTTCTCAGAGTGCTGACGAGGGTACACGTCAGTTTGTAGGAAGGAAGTTAGCTTTGATGCGCTTGGATGTCGATTCCGACAGGAGGCGCAAGCATCGCCGCTCGTAGGTCCACGCGTGTCGAGCCTCAAAGGGCGTCTTTTTCCCTTGCTGAGGGCGGAGCTTGGAGTAGTAGTGACCCGGCGTCTGCTCGAAGCCATAAATGTCGAGGGTGCCGCACAAGTGCAGCGCGAGCATCACGCCATAGAAGCCGCCGGACACCTTGACCTTGCCGCCCGAGGGATCCGCAGGAGCCGGAGGATCGGCCTTGAGAAAGTAGTTTATCGAGTAAGAGAGCATCCGCGGAGATACTTTCAGAATGTCCGACTCCATGCAGCGCGCTAAGTGTGACCTCTTGGGGTCCGTGTAGTGGAGGAGCAGCTCATCGTCGGTTTCCTTGAACCCGCAATACTCTATATTCTGTATTCTCACGGTCGTTTTGCTGCCGACGTGACGCTCGAGGCCGCGGGTCGGAGCGTCATTGAACCGAAAGACTGCGGTGTGTGCACTGATCTCTGCCCCTTGCTCCCGTTCGAGCAGGCTCGAGGAGCTCCCTGCTCAACGCGTTCGGGCCGCGTTAGATTCCGCTCAGGTCGTCAAGGTGCAGAAAAAATAAAAACTACATTGATAGCACGCACCTACGACCGCGCAGGTCGAGAAATCGGCGAGGCTGGGCATGTCGGCAGCCCTTCCTTTGATGGCCTGTGAAAGAATGGTGTCGTGCTTGAAACCTGGCCAGTTGGCACGCACGGGGAAGAGGACGTCGTCGTCAAAAGGGATACCGCACCAAGGCCCGGTATATCCAGTTTTATTGCTGCTGAGCTCTGTAGTCAGGTCTTGGGAACTGTTTTGGCAATCTGTGGCCTCAGAGTACAATAGGGGGCACTGGCACTTGCCGTCCAGGCACACTCTTCTGGTGTGATTGCAGTCGCTGCTAACGCGGCACTCGGCGTCATGGCTTAAAGCGACAGCTTCAGTGGGAGCTTCCTTCTCTTCGCGTTCTGCCGCCCTTGCTTCCCTGATGGCTGAATCATAGCGCGCGGACAGCTCGGCGGTTTCTCGCGCAACCCTTGCCTCAACTTCGCCGCCAACATCTCCCAAAACTGATACAGATAAAGTTCCAAGATAATATGCCACGCTGTAAGATATCCAAGCACATAATGCCAACGCCGGAAAACAGCAGAGGCAGAAGACGCGCCGGGCGTCGCATCTGGTTTTTGAGGCCATGAATGCAGACTGCACTTCACCGACTAGTCGTTCGTCTAGATCACAGGTACGTCGCCACAAACCTGAGATACTGGAATCCGCTAAATGTGTGGAAAATTTCCAAGATTACAGCAGTTAATCATCTATGTGTCATGCTCGCTCCGATTTGTTGCAGAGTCCGATGAAGCAATAAAAGAACCAGTTACAGCGAGCAGAGCTCAAGTGCACCAATCAAGCGGCTGTTGATCGGGTAAGCGCTTAATATTCACAGGCAGGGTTGTACAGTATGCAATTTCGGCTGACATGCTGCTTTAGCTGCCGGCGAGGCAAGATGGACGTTGAGGCGAACGCTGCCGTGCGCTTTCGTAGTTCCATTGAGTTGTGGCAGACGGGTTCTTCCGTTGAGCTGTTCAGCTGCCGAGCGGAGGATTCAAGCGAAGACTCAATAGTGACTAGTGGCTAGGTCGGTTTCAGCATCAAGCCGGAGTGTTTAGCTTTCAGCCTTTACGTTAGCTTCAGGAGCTCATTTACAATATCTTTAATCTTGGCGTCCCAAGCACAAACAACAGCCCGGACGGGATCGTGAGTGGACTGGAGGGGATATGGGGAGCCGGGCGGGCGGGGCGGGGCACGCGACGGGCAGGCGAGGGCGGGGTCATGCTCGCCCTGATGAGACGACTCGAAAAAAAAAAAACTTCTGTCGTGTGATCAACCATCACAACCGAATGAATTCTGTATTAAAATTCTCTTTTGTTCAATTGTATTCTGAATTCTGAATTCTGAATTCTCTATCTGACTTCTGAACTCTGAACTGCAACTCTGTCTCTCATCCGAAGATTGCCGCTTGAGCGCTTCGAATCGAACGTTCGAAAGACATATTATATAAATAAATAAAAGAGAATGCAGAATCAGAATCGAGAATGCATTTCTATAATTACCAATAAGAATCGAGAATGCAGTGGTCGAAGTCTCGAAGACAGCTTTCGTTTGTGCTAAAAGTGTGTCAAAACTCATAAGTCATGTCACGATCATCGATCATGCTGACGATGACGATCGGATGAGCCATAGCCATGACGCATTGACGATGACGCTTCAACGCAAGCGCAAGCGAAGGGCTTGTGTTGTGTGACACCTACTGGGTTCCCCCCACTGTACTGTTTGAAACTCAAGTATGTTCGTAATCTACAATCTAGAATCTTGTATCTCAATAGAATATGCATCCCACTCGAATAGTTTTTCGGTCTACCAACGCAAGACCTTCCTCGTCAGCGTGCACTTATTATCACAAAAAGCCTTTTCACGCGATTTCAGATTTTTTCTTGACGAGAAACAGGACAGAAGTACTAAACAGTCGAAGGTGTTTATTTGTCGCGTGAAGATGCAAACTCTGCTGGTTTCCGAAGGGCCTTCCATTTCGACCGTGAATAACTTGTCCCAAGGCGCACGGAAGCTCCCAGCCCTGTCCACCGCAACCTTGTACTCTCCAGGAACCTAAACTCGGTTACGAAGAGCGCCCCGTACCGCGACTACATATTCTACAGCTACGCTTCTCGGTTCACAGGGTTGTCCACCAGCAACAATCTACGTATTTTCGAGAACAGCATTATGCCTCTGGTTCCAATGAACGCTCAGCAGCTGACGGCTCGGCGCGTCATCCGGCTCGTGTTCATCATATTCGCGCTACTCACTATCCCGGTCCTGGTTTGGATTGTCCGCGTGATGTACCTCAGAGGAGCCGAAACGCACGTGATCGGATGGGCTGTGGGTGGCGTGCTTTTGGCGCTGCTCATTTTACCCACCTCACTATACCAGATCGATGGGCACTTGGAGCACTACACCAAACCTCATTTGCAGCGGCACATCATCCGAGTCGTTTGGATGGTGCCGATTTATGCGATTAACTCCTGGCTCGCCCTGAGCCTCGGCGTGTTATGCCTGCCCGAGGGTATAAAGTACCTGGACGCTCTCCGAGAATGCTACGAGGCTTTTACGGTCTACTCTTTCTTCTCCTTCCTGTTGAACTATCTCACAGAAGCCTCTGGAGGAGATTTAGCGGGTAAGCTCAAGGAAAGGGGAATCTCAAGGGAAACTCAAGGGAAGCCCCCTATGACTCACATGTTCCCCTTCGCTTGGGGCTCCACCAACTTCATTCCCGCCTGGAAGATGGGTCAAGATTTTGTCGATTATTGCAAGATAGGCGTGTTGTCATACGTCGTCCTGAAGCCCACCACGACGTTCATCACTGTGATTTCTCAGCTCCTGGACATCTACGGCGATGGCGAGATGTTGAATTTCAACAAGGTGATTCCCTCTCCTAGGAGCACGTTGCCACGTGTTACGCCTTGTCCTGTCGTACTTTGCTATTTCTGATAGATAATGCCGGGAATGGCTTCGGTAATCCCTTCGCTGTCACGCGACCAATCCTTCTATCCGTGACAGGCCTTGCGGCTTCGTGGTGCCTGCTCGTGGTTGCTGAACCATTCTCCGCATCGTCTATGCCATGTCGCAGACCTATCCATACGTGATGTTTATCGACAACTGCGCTCAAGTCTGGGCTGTTTACTGCCTTGGTGACTTCACTTCCTCGCCTAGCGCCCGTCTCAGAGATTCGCATATTATATTTTTGTATGCCCGTAGTTTTGTTTTCGCGCGCCCGTCCCTCACGCAGAACTTGCTTGAACCTGCTTGGCTACCCAGTATTCTGTCGATGCCAGGTTGACGTGGACACAGCTCCACCTCTTACACAGCGCAGTCTTACCATTCGAGTCACGATCCGCTGGAGAGGGGGCGCCGCCGCTTTTCACACGCCTTCATCTTTACACTTGCCACACGCTTGCAGACTGACAAAAGCCCCATCACCGGCATTTCCTAAAAGCATCTCCGTATCAATTTTGACACGGCGCGCTCCGAGGAGTGACTCGCGCGCGGTGTCCCGGCATCTGCCGGTTACTGGAGTGTAGGTCAACTGCTCCCGCCTTGATGTATGTCACTGGAGCAGTGCGCGCCCTTCATATTTTCTGCTAGCCTCGCCGGGACAGCCGGCCTTGCCGAACAGCGTACGGCGGTAATATCAAGCGCTAGCCCATCGATCACCGGCGTGGTCGTGTGTACGCTAGCTGGTCGGGTAAGATTGGTGCGCTGAAGTGGGTCTGTTGGCCTTCAGCAAGCAGTGCTGGCGGGCTCTACGCACCGGGGCAGAGCTGGCGGGTTCTACGCACCATGACAGAGCTGGTGGG
>LGRX02032822.1:0-34092 GCA_001247695.2 Cymbomonas tetramitiformis
CTACGGCAACTACTTCGCTGTTGGGAAATTGCTTAGTGAACTGCCTCTCGACTGACCCGGTCCCACAAAACAATACGAGAACCTTAGACTGGCCGACTGGCTCCTTCTCAAGTGCTGCGGCTCCGTTGACTGGCGGCAGGGTGCTCTGAGCAGATACTCTCGCGAAAGTTCCTACTTCCTCATCAAACCTCTCCTCTCACTGGCACCCATGGCATTGCGCCGTCTACCTTGAGCTCCTCCGAGAGCGTGGTCCGTATTGCTCCTGCGGATTCGTCGCGCCTCTTACGGACCCTAAGCTTCTCTCGCTCCACTCTCTTAGCCTCGATCCTCTCAAACTCCAACAACGCCCGGTTGGGAACGCCGGGCCTACCGGCTCCGTCCCACTCCAGATCCTCTCGGGTCTTCCACTCGTTCTCACTGCGGGACATCCTGTCCACTTGACCAGGTACTCCGTCCACCTCCTACCCTGACGCTGGCGCGTACGCGAACGCTCCACCCTCTCGACGTGGGTTTCCTTGCGTCCACTGACGTCCAACGGAGGAGGGGGAATCTCCTTAGCTCTCTCGACAAAGCGGCTACTCGACTCTACCGGCGAAAGCCGGTCCACGGTAAACACATCGTGCGCTTTCCACTGCTTAGGCGTCTGCAACCTATAGGCCGACGGTGCGCCCCTATCGCTCGCGGGAAGGGCCATCTGCCTGTCGCTGTGAAAGACCTCCAGCACCCGAAGAGGTCCGAGGCGCTTCTTAAGCAATTTCTTGTGCAACCCGCGGTCGCCCGGCTGGGTGAGGTACGTGGCGTCTACCCAAACCTCATCGCCTACTGCGTAACTCCTGGACTTGTGACGCGCGTCGTACTGGGCGATCTGCTGCTGCTGAGCTAAGAGCAGCTTCTCCCTAGCGAGCTGCAACTGGCGAACAAATTGGCGGGCTGTCTCGTGGGCTGTACCCTTTTTCACTGCTGCGCCCCTCCCCCCCTTAGCTCGGCCTCTCCGTGATGCAAGTGCTGCCTCCACGAAGAAGTCTAGCTGAGAGGCCGGAGCGTGACCGTACGTCAGTTCAAAAGGGGTGAAGCCCGTGACGGCGGAACGAGAGTCATTGATGGCGTACTCGACCGGGGTACACCACAAGTCCCAGTCGTGCTGGTTGGCGTCGACATACGCGCGTAACATACGTTCGACCGTGTGGTTTGTGTGCTCCGCCTGCCCATCACCTTGTGGGTGGTACGGCGTGGTAGAGGCAATCTGGACTCCCATCAACCGATGTAGCTCGAGATGCATTTCATCTCTGAATCGGGAGTCCCGATCACAGACGATCTTCATGGGAGCGCCGTGCATTGCGCGCTGACGAGCTGGCAGGGAGACTCTTGCACGTCGTTGCGCTGAGTCCAGCGCCCAAGTGCCCCATTGACGGAGGGCCAATGCGAGCATGGATTGACGTCGCTCCCCTCGCCAAGCTGGATTGGGCCGGATGCGAGACTCGTGCTCCCGTGACTGGACGACGTCCAGCCGCTCTGAGCGCCGGACATCGTCAAACTCCCCTTCTGCAGGGGGGCTCCAGTCACTGGCTCGGTAAATCTCAAAGCGCCCTGGGGCGCTGATGAGATTCCCTTGCTCGCACTCCACGAGGGGAGAGAGGGAGGACGCTGCCGGTCCCGGCACCGGTTCCTGACGGACGAACCTACTGCCCGCACTCCTGCTGGACGCAGGGAGTGGGGAGAAGGGAGCCGCTGAGGGGTTCAGTCCCTTAGCAGAGCGGTCCGAGTCCGACTCGGAGCTGGCGCTCGCCGCCGGTGCCGGAGCTTCGGGCGACGCACGCTTCCGGCGCGCCGGCTGCCGTAACGCCGAGCTCAATGCGAGCTCGGACACTGGCTCAGCCCCACTGACTCTCGCTGGCGAGGGGGTTATCGGTGGTGAGGCCCTGGGGGGGCCACCAGACAACCCCGGAGGGGCCCTCAGGGGCGTGCGCGCCGGTGTAACCTCGAGGGCTTCACCGCCGTATTGGCGTGCGAGTGCACGCCGCACTCCCCTCCCCCTCTCACGGGAGCGCCAATCCCGGCTGTCCGACCTGCCAGCCGCGCCCCAGAACTCCGAAGAGCCCGGGCCGACCGACAGACCCGCAGCGCGAGATCCCGACTGACCGGACCCCACGGCTGAGCCGGGGGCGGCGCTGGCCCGACCCCCCCCACGACGACCCGACCGACCGTGGAAATCTTCTCCATCCGAGTACATTGTATGCGTGCTATGCGTGCGATCTAACCAATTGAAGTTGAAGGTGCTATATGACACACGCGGCGACTAGCACCCGCCGATCCAGAAATCCACTACTTGTGCTCGAGCACAAGCAGTCATGGAGTATATTCAAGGCACTTGACAACTGCCTGGTAGTTCACTCTTCCTCGAGGGGGGAAGTGAAATGCTGATGAGATATACCACATATCCGAGAAGTTATTTTATAACTTATATAGATTCAGGATTAACGTGTGACAAAAACCGAAACTCGATATGGTGATTTCTGATGGATTGCTTTTGATAGGACCATTGCATCCACAGGTAACGTTGAAATCTTTACAACGATAAACCCGCCGTCACTGAAAAAGTGTAAACTCGGATGGGAAAATACATTCCAATGACTGTAATGACTACTGCCTGGTGTTTACATTTTCGAGTAAAGGCGGAATGCTGAAAAAAATATATAACAAATAACCTGATACCCTGCTCAATTGCACATCATTGGATCAGAAGATGATAGTTATATAATGTATATATATCCCGCCTGATACAGCTTGGCACTATAGCCATACATAAGAGTGGGAAGGACAGGTGCATCGCTGTAGGACTGGTTGATATAATCCCAGTACCGAAGGCAGGATGTGGCACCCGAATAACAGCTGGTAACTGTTGGGTGACCACCATGCAAAACCTTCCAGGCGCAACTCCATCGTCCTCGGATGCAGGTGAACTGTTCATACAATATGTTGACATCACATGAAAGCATTCTGAGGAATCCCCTGTATATTCATATGAGTTGTCATCACTGAAAATGACACAGGGTTTGAATTGTCGAAATGAGTATAACTCCGATGAACTCATTAGTACAGAACAGCTGCTGAGATTATTCCTCCGGCTGGATTGCAATCATTCACAATCCCTGTACATACATTCCGGTGTCAAATTTTTGCACTGGACTGATCACCACATTTGGTATAATCTGTGATATATACATCATCAGAAAAAGCGTTGCAATCAGTACAACGCTGTCTAAACTCACAAAGATGAGTAATAATAGATTTCCTCAGATGTGACGGTATAAGGCACACAATGTGACCTACGCTAAGATCGCGTATGCTCGGGCACCGTGTTGTGACCTGCGCTACGATCGCGTATGCATGGGCACGATGTGACCCGCGCTGATGACTTGGATTCGGGCTGCATCTCAAGAACTACGATGCACCTTCGGTGCGATGGGCTGCATCCCGAGAACTGCAATTCGGCTCATAGCAAGCTGCCACGTCACCACATCCGAAATCAATAAATCACTCAGAGAGAAGGTGTTGAAATCAGTACAACACCATTATACATATAGTCATGAGGAGTTTAAAGAGGACACAGTCCCTCCGATATTGACAACACGGTAAACACATTACCACAGGCTCTCTGATTATATATTTGATATCCCACAGCATACGATGATGGTAACAGCAAACCACTTCGCCGCTGGAGGGTAGCGTTGTATTTTGTACAACACGTACCGTGTATTTAAACGGCGCCTGACAACCGCCTAGCATTTTACACTTCCTTGAGGGGGGAAGATGAGAAGCTAAAAAATACAACTGAAAATCAAATAAATAATAAAGACAAATAATAAAACAAGTAAGTTGCATCATCGTTGTTGTTTTGGTAATCATGACTATATACAGTCAAACCATGCAGAGTTCCATGAAGTTGATACACATTTGTATCGAACAGTTCTAAGGTCATCAGCCATGACGTACATATGAGCTTGATTTCGAAGACCTAGACATTTGTATACATCTAGTCTAGCCTGTACCCAGACTAGAATTGTATAATGACTCGGTGCAAGCACCATCGCCTCTGCCACCGATGATCACTGAAAAAGGGCAACCATTCTTGATATTTCATACATATCATCTGATTGGATCATTAAAGGTGTCAACTGCTACTTAATGCAATATGCCGGCTACGGCCTAAGCATAACACCTAGGTCAAAGCCACAGAGCTGACCAATGCAGCATAGATGCTAGCTGCCTTTGAAGGCTACATAATAAGCCTATTGCCCTTACGTCTTGAAATGTATCCGTGTATTGGCATCTCTTTGAGGTAGTCATGCCTGCTGAATAAGCCATACCGGTCATCTGATTACATATCTGATCATACTGCCATTGAACAATGCCTATTCTGTGAGATTATTATACCACGTGGCATTTCGGTTGTGCACATCAAAATATACAGTGCATATGATTGTTTCTACTCTTTATAGAGCAATATGTCTCCTTTCAACGGTTTTGATACCGTCCGTTCCATGTGTCATATGAAAACAGCCAACATATCGCCCTGTGACCCTAAAAAGGGAGCCATCTCCTTCAGCAAGGGGAAGTGGGTTATGCTGTAAAGGTGACCAGTTGGATCATCATGAGGGTGACAGAATTGAGAAAATCGATTGAAACTTGTATTTAAAATGGCCATTCCTTAAAATAAGGTATTGCACCTAAGGAAATAAGGGTTTCATCGTCTGAAATAGGAATGGAGTTTTTCACTGACTCTAGTTCCTGAATCCAGAATCACATAGAAAATATATTATATCCTGTGCATATTATAGAAAGTACATTAGATTCAGATTCTGAGCATACAAGTAGACTTGAATGCACTCGGGTTTGTACTGGGTTGCAATTGTCCAAGTTTCATTCTGACATCACTACTTACTTGTGGAATAGCATACAATGGTATAAACCATCCACATATATATTGACCTCATAGGCAAGAATTCACGTAGTTATCGCGAAAAACGTGCAATTTTCAAAGACCAAAAATTCCGTTCGCAGCCTAGGGGTTAAACCAGCAGGTACGGCCAGAGAGGGGGCTGCAGACAAAGGCGCTTGTCTCTTTACCTGCTATCACCTTCAGGTGACAACTGCCACACTTGCTCGATGTTTGGAATGGAAGCTCACGATATTTTCCAGTTTTCTTGTCCACAATGCCTTGTGAGACACAACCAGGAACACCACACTTCCCTTGTTCACCAGAGGGCAAAGCTTGAGGAACGCAGATTGTTTTTACACTTCACTTACAGTAGCACCAGTGATCTCACTTTGACCGGAAGTGTCAACAGGAACATATCCGACACCTGCTGCACGCTTGGGTTGAGATATGTCGTGCATGCTTGTTTGTGTGTGCGTGGCGGGGTGCTCTTTTTGGGTGCATATCGTCCCCAAGGGCGAGTTGGTCCCGCATGCCTTGTTATGTATGTTTGCCACACGACACTCTTGGCGTGGAGTTTGGGGGAGTCATTCGTCCGGTTATGCATTTGGTGGCTAGATTGTGCATATCACGCATATCGGGTGGCCGTATAGCCGATTCGGGGCATATTGTTCCCGAGAGGCTTGCATCGGTCTTTAAAAAACCCCCTTGCCCTCGTCATGCGTGGGTGCGATTGCAAGCGGTTTGCGAGCGGTTGATCCGGCGGCTAGATTGTGCATATCACGCATATTGGGTGATCGACTGATCGTGTGGCTGATTGGGGGCATATCGTTCCCAAGAGGCTTGCATCGGTCTTTGAAAAAGCCCCCTTGCCCTTGTCATGCGTGGGTGCAATTGCAAGCGGTCTGCGAGCGGTAGATCCGGCGGCTAGATTGTGCATATCACGCATATGGGTGACCGCGTGGCTGATTGGGGGCATATCGTTCCCAAGAGGCTTGCATTGGTCTTTTAAAAAGCTCTTGCCCTTGTCATGCGTGGGTGCAATTGCAAGCGGTTTGCGAGCGGTAGATCCGGCGGCTAGATTGTGCATATCACGCATATCGGGTGACCGTGTGACTGATTGGGGGCATATCGTTCCCAAGAGGCTTGCATTGGTCTTTAAAAAAGCCCCCTTGCCCTTGTCATGCGTGGGTGCAATTGCAAGCGGTTTGCGAGCGGTAAATCCGGCGGCTAGATTGTGCATATCACGCATATCGGGTGACCGTGTGGCTGATTGGGGGCATAATTCCCGGGAGACTTGTGGTCTTAAAAGAAATTTGTCTCTTCTTGGGGCCATACGATTCCCATGAGCCTAGTGGTTGGCGGCTATTTTCTTAAATTCAGGGAGTTTCTGGGGCGAGAGAAGAGCCGTGGTAGGAGCGGCGGTTGCCGGCGGGGCACAAACACCGGTAAGCCGCCCAACCATGGTGCTCCTATGCGTAATGCCGTGCACTTCGATCGGTTAGTATCTTGCACAGGATACCCTCTAGCGGTGTCGCGACGTGGTATGACGTTGCCTATTGGTGGTTATGTCGTACGGACAAGGTGGTGCGCCGATGGTTCCCGATGCGGCACCTTTGGCAGGCGCGGGCGCTGCAGAGCCCAAGCAGGTATCGCAAGCACCGACCCAATACCACGCTCGCCTAACCCGGTTGCAACCCCCACTAGTTTCATCTACAGTAGTCTCTTACTCTCATGTTCCTAGGAAGTACACTAGACCTATTTCGTGGGTTGGACCCGCTTTAGTGGTTCTGTGTTGTTACCCAACACCGTAGTAATTTCGTGGTAATAATAGTATTCCGGGCGGTGATGCACCGTCTACTTGGGAACAATCATATTAGTAATGCAATTATTAGCATCTAACCGTTCGCTGGTTTGTGGATATGCATGTGAGCGCCTGCGGGGCCGGTAGCGCCACGTGGCCGTTTCTATTGCTTGGTACCAGCGGGACCAACACTACCAACGCGCGGCGCCTAAAGCGACATCTAAAGCGTCAAGCAACCGGATTGCGGCAACCGGAGACTCGAGTCATCCAGGAATTTTAGGTGCGGGTCAAGGTCTCAAGGAACCGGAGGTGCGAATCCGGCAACACAGTCATATGCTGATGCTGCGATATATACGCTTGAGTATCGTCCGTGGAGCATCAGCAATGATATTGTTCTCGGACATGCAAGCAGTTTCCGGTTCTTTAGAATTGGTTTGAAGGCGAAATTGCAAACGTCAACGTTTGCTTTTTATATCATGGTAACTCAAATTTATGGAAGTGAAGGATTTTGGCATGACATTCACCAAAAGATAACAAAACCACCAAAAATACGAATTATTGTCCAAAACTGTGAGCAGAGCTGTTTTAGCAATCTAAAGCTAGATATGTCAAACAATGCTACAGGGATACGCATGACACTCCTGAGGTAAACGAGCTTCACTGGAAAGGTAATGGTGACAAATCTTCCATCACTTTGATTCGCATTCAAAAAATCGACACGGAAGCAAATACCTTGCATTATCTAAAGTATACACCAGACCACTTAGAAAGTGATAACTTTATCAAGAACGAACAGGTGTTTCAATGCCAGTATGACCGTGAATACCAAATAACAACGGATGGCTGCATTCTCCTTTCAGTAGGAGAGACCATTGACTGTGAAAACAATGACACTCCCCCTATAATTGTGAAATCAGATGTGCTAAACCTGGAAGCTCATTATGACTACATCGCGGACCGCCAAAAAGAGATTCTCTCTGCTCAGCTCAGGTACCGTGCCGCGGATGAAGAGAGCGCTTACAGCTGCCCCAGTAACTCAGATGAAGGCGATAACCCTAGCAATGGAAATAGCATCCCTGAAGACCACTATGACATGGCTAGTGACGGTTCACTTTTTGCGGGGAAGAAAGCGGCTTGCAGCGGTGCGGCCTATCTGCTTAAAGAAAGTGGGGACACCTTTCCTGTTAGGAAGACTAACATCCCTGCCAGCAGTGTCTTTAATGCTGATGACCGGTTGATTAAATCGGATATCCAAACACCAAATTCTACATCGGCCGAAATTATCGGGCTCCGACTTCTCTTAGAGGACCCAAAGGACCACATTCTAAAGTCCGTGACTCCAATGATTCATGCCATCGACTCAATGGCAACGATCACGGCGGTAAAAAGGACAGGAAAACTGTCAGTGCTCGTGAGAAGCTTCGGGAACCAAACCGACGTGAACTGCAGGCAGTCAGATTAATTTTAGAGGAGCTTGGCTTCTACAGTGGAGAAGACCACAGCAGGATCATCCTTAAATGAATTAGGGGGCATAATAATGATAGACTTCATGATAGAGTTGATAGAGCAGCAAAGAGAGCCTCTTTCAGGAAAGGGGCAAACGCTCCCCGTTTCGACCCTTACGAAGAACTACCCTATTCTCTCTTTTATATGGAAGTGCCTGTTGCAGGAGATATCCGGAACCACATCAGGAGAATCCAACGCCTTACTCACCTTCATACCTGGAAAGCCATGTCGTCTCAAGGGAAGTATATCAGAATGCTAGAGGACCACAATGTTCCTCCCACCAAGGATATCTCAAAAGTCACGGCTAAAGCTTATACAACGACCAGAAGCAGAGAACTCTTGGGCCTTCAAGCTTCACCCGCACTGTCACATACGCTGGGTGTTACCGCCTCACCTGACTGCCCGTACTGCCAAACAGGAACCAAATGCACCTTCTCTCACATTCAATTGGAATGCCCGGGTCCGGGTAACTCGCTTGTTTACCTTAGAGGAGAACAATATGATGAACTCAGAAAACACGTGGCGGCTGAGCTTACAGGGGAACCAAAGCTGTTGAATCCAGGGAAGGGCTCCTCTTTCATTGACATTTGCTCCGAAACTCTTTTTCCACTTGCTGACCTCCGCGACGAGATGAAGCGGGAGCTTTACCTCCAAGCATTGCCTGAATCAGGAATGTACCGCCCATCCGCTTCCAAGAAGGAGACCATTGCTGTGACAGCACTTCCGGATGTAAACACTCAGAGCGGCAATAATGTGTACCCTGAACTCCAATATGCTAGGAAACAAGAATTTTGGAAACTCCTGTCGTGGCACTATCTCTCAAAGAAAGAATTTCCGTCACCGCTCTCACGATATGCCACACGCGCACACGACATCCATACAGCACTTAAAGCGTGCAGAGATGAATCGGGTGACCCTAAAAACTGCTACGCCATTAGAAGAAGCCTTCTTGACATCATCATTGACGACCGTGGACTTAACGAGAATGGATGTGAACTGTTTTGTAACCCGCTGAACTCACACCCTAGGATCCATTCGAGAAGATGTATTCCTTCAGACCAGATGAAAGCCGCCCTTCGGCCCTTTTGTGCAAACGGCAGGATCGGTTTCGATGGACTTGCATATGATGCCTACGTCGACCCTATCACTAATATGGGTAGGAATGTTTATGGGAACCCCCCGTTTGACGGCAAGGAAAGATTCTCAAATTCAGCGGTCATGGCTACCTTAGAACTCGGCCACCGTGCTGCAAACTCTGTACCAGGATTTCGAGGCATCTGGATCCTCCCACTCTCTCCAAAAAAATCAAGAAAAATGGATTGCTAAAGGATTTAAAATGGTTTTCAAATTTCCTCATAACACCATTCCTTTCATCCCACACGGTTACTGGACGGGAGATGACCCATATGTTCTCCCGGGCGGAGGATGTTACAAGGATGACTTCTCAGATGTTTGTATTATTGCCATGGATAGCCCTCCGAGCCAAGACTTTCCTGCTCACGACTGGAGTGGGACGCAGAGAAAGATTGCAAGATGGTACATCAATAATGTCCTTCCTGAGAAGAAGATCACCGAAAGAAGACTGAACTGCACAGGTGTTGACTCTGGGCTTTGGCAGGAAGTCCTGAGCGAAAGGAAGCTTGTCATTCCTGACAGCCTTTGCCCGTGGCCCCTCCCGCAGGAGACCCAGCAGAGTGCCCACCCGGCAGAATACTATGGAGGACACTATGACACGTCTTACACGAACAGGGACACCAAGCCATTTGTTGGAACTGTCACTTGGCCCAAAGAACTCACTTTGATGGGTTATCTTCCGAAGCATTTTGGACAGGTTCTTAGCACCATAGGAGTCCACCAGAGAAGACTGAAGCCTCTCCTAAAGAAATTTTCCAGGCTGTGCAGATACCACACTCGTGTTAGACGAGACGCCTTCCTTAATGGTAATGCTAGAATCGAGAACCATGACCCTCTCAAAACCACACTTAGCCGTATTACCGGTATCACAGAAGAAGAAGCTGTTGAAAAAGCTAACATGTCTATCCTTTAACCTCCTGAATGATTCTTCACCTCTCCCCCTTCTCCTCACTCAGATGAATAATTGATTAGCACCTCCCCCACTCCCCTTTTGGTAGGAGGGATCCCCCTCCCCCTCCTACCTTTGCTCGCCCCTCCACCTCCACACCCCGTCCCCTTCACCTCCGCCTACGACCCTCCACCACCACCCCTCCTCCACCTCGCTTGCCCACCTTTTTCCATCACGATGCGCCCCTCGCTCCACCTCCACCTCCTCTGCTGCTTCTCCGCCGGCACGACCTTTTAGCGCTCTGCGTAGTTTTGCCTTGCCGCGGTTTCCTAGGTTGACTTGACCTGGATGAGCCTTTCGAGGCGCGCTATGGGGATGACTCCAGCTCCCTCTGTTCTTCAGTTGCCTGCTTGCAGGATTACAGCGGACTTATGGCATTGTCATTATTCTCAGCGTAAATGTTATATTATTATTGCACACGCCAGACGAAAAATAAGATATTTGGGTGATGTTGCGCTTTCAGAAATTCACAATACATACATACTTGAAGATTTATTATGCCGCACACACCAACCTTGCCATATATACCTTCTAGCAAGCAATTATGATGGATGACTGGTTAGTTCTCGTGACTCTATCTTAGAGGGGAAACCCTAACCCAAACCCAAAATGTTGCAACCGTTGCATCAAAACGAGCCAATGTATGCATTCCAACCGGGCCTACCGCCCAAATATGATTGGGACATGTGTAAAGGTCCAATTTGATGGCATCATAACCGCCCCCACCGCCAGCTCCAGCTATGTTGCTAGAATCTAGGTTTTTGCACCGGAAACCTATAAGTTTTTTCATTGTTTCCAATACAATCAACTTTTGCACCAATAATATTCATTGTTCCGAAAATATATAAGAAAGTACATATTTTTGTAGCAAATATTAATTGTACCGTAAACAATCAATATTTGCTACGGAAATATCCCGATTGTTCCTGAAATATATAGCAAAAGTTGATTGTTCCCGGTACAATCAAATTTTGCTCCCAGAATAATATATGCCCTTTTCATAAAAATGAAATTTTATGATATATTAATATTTGGACAATTCGGTATATAAACATGAATAAGGAATAAATGTATACTATATCAATGATATATGTGTGCGTGCGTGCGTGTGTGTGCGTGCGTGCGCGTGCGTGCGTGTGCGTGCGTGTGTGTATAATGTTGGGATATTCATGTACTTTATAGATATTGATTGCAATAAGTTATTCATACAAAACCGATCATTATAAAAGAAAAGTCGATATGTACCGTATCAATATGACCAGCACGATCATGAATCGCGTAAGAGACTAAGCGTATAGTTGGGTAGAAAAGATGGTCGTACCTCGGGGAATCCGGGTTCAACTCCGGATTTCGGCAAAACCATTATATTCATGAGCAGGAGCGGGGCGCCGAACGTTCCCTTGCAAAGGAATCTGCTGCCTCTAGGTGCAGGGCGAGATGTGGCATCCATGGCCCCATTGACAGTGTGTACATTTCCCGACTAAATTCCGTGTAGAATGCAATGCAAATGCATTGCCGACATTCCGATATATCGATACCAATTACCGATATATCGATATTGCCGATGCATCGATATATCCGAATTCTGGTGAACATATCGCGATCGATCGATATGGCTTGCAGGTTGATCGGAATCGATCGATTAGTGGTCCTGAAAAATCGAAATCAATCGATGAGCAGTCGGGAAAAATCAGTATCGATCGATAAGCAGTTGGGGAAAATCGAAATCAATATGCATGTACGGTCCAAACTATTTGGAATCAATCGATAAGGCAGTTTACAACTGATCCCGAACCCTGGTTGTGAACTTCTGATCCGAAACCCTGTTTTAGGGTTTTGCCGAATATCGTAAGCAGAGTAACGAATCTAACACGCCGTGTGATCCCTCAATAGAGGTTCCTCATGAGAAACCCGAAATAAATAAGCTATATGTGGGTGGGAAAGAGACGGTAGGACAGCTGCCACAAGGCAGCAGCTGAAGGACAATGGTTGCGGATAATATTACCAGAGTGAAGCTGGCGGCTTACGCCGCCAAGTTATTACTAAGGGAAGATTGTCTGCGGAGAGGGGCGCGCGTCGCAGTGTCATCATCATACCGTGTGACACAACGACCGCAACTACGATGCTTCAGGTTGAGTGACACAAGGCGTCACCTACTACTAGATACTACTATAGGGTACCTAATATTTTACTCTACGTGAGTTCCACAAATTGTGACTAAAAGGCGCGCAATCGATTCGCACGAAAAATGTGCACAGCCGGGTCCACGCCCGGTCCACCCACTGGTCCCATGCAAAACACTACCCCCCAGATGCGCAGTGGATGAGTTAGCTCTGCTTACATCTCCTCAATATCGGCGAACGCCCTGGCGTCTAGGCAGTAGGCACGCCAAGGCGCACCACCTACATGAGCGGCGGTGTTTAGCCAACCATGCTTAAAGAATAAGCACAAAGCGTGGAATGGGTCCACGACCTCGTGAGATATCCCTAAACAAGATATTCGAGTGAGCATAAAACAGGTCGGCTCGGTATCCGATATATCGAGAAGTTAAGATAGCCGAATATAGGCGGGGTTTCATCCCCCAAGTCGAACCTAAACCCCGAACGGCTAGTGACAAATGTGACACATGACACCCACTACCGACTAGGCGGGGTCTGACAGGTGCCTACACCGGGTCTCCCGGGAGGGCTACCGGTCAGATCTCCGCAAGCTCTCGATTTCGGGAGCGTCCTTCGAAACTCGAGCCCTGCTAAAATCAGCTGAACAGGCAGTGGGGACCCGCTGCCGACGGTGAAACAACGGATCACTAAACTCGGATATACAAACGATATATACCCGAGATGAGTGACACAGGCTGACCACCGAAGATGACATACAGGAATGGCACTAGACTGTACGAACTAGTCGTAGTGTCAATTCCAGCACACCACCTCATCTGAGGTGGACCAGCTAGTGACACTCACCACCCTAGCTACTAGAGTTTACAGATAAATGTCAAGATGTTAAACTCTAGGAAGCTAGTCAAAGTCACAGGTGGCAAGATGAATGTACAGGCTAGCAAAATAATACTGCTAAGCCTCGGAGATTGCTAGGACCAATTCCGGTCTGCTAAAATTAATGCTCTGCCAGCTAGTGGTGGGTGCTCTAATAAATCTCGCCTGTCTGCATGTGATGGAGGATGCTAAAAGAATTCTGCCTGTCGGTTTAGCTTTGAACTTCTGCGAACTGTAAAGGTCTCCTGCCATAAAAAAATGTTCGTCTTAATTGATAAAGCTGCCCGCTAGTGGTGAGAATTACTGCAACATCCTTTGCCCAAAACTACAGCAAGTGGTGGAGAATGACATCGTGAACACCGCCTGTCTGTTTAGAAAACTAATAGTAGTCATCACCAGAATTGAAACCAGCGCCTTCCTCGAAATAAGTCTCTTCATCATAAAAACCAGCACCACCAGTGTCGTCGGAATCGTGGGCTCCTGCCTCCCAGGCAGCCCACTCCTCTGCGGTGTAGACATCCTCGTCGCTCATTGCAGGCTCATCTATAAAAGAAACCGTGCCAACATGAAACTCGCTCTGCGGTAAAAATTCCTCCCCAAGTGGGGGCTCCAAAACTCCGCCATAAGATCCTCCCTGAAAACTTGTGTCCAGAGAATAATCTTGTTCCAATCATCGGACAAAAAATGCGGAGCGGCCAAGTGGCCATCTTGCTCCTCCTCTACTTCCTCACAACTGTCATCAGACTCATCGAAATACCCAACAGGGTACTCCGATTCATCCTCTTCTTCACTAGATAAACACTCCTCGAAATCGCGGCTCAACCCAGAGCCCATATAGGAAGGTGCAATTGGAGGGGCATGAACGTAATGAACTGCTGTCCTAACAGGAGGGGCCTGTTGGGCAATGTCTCTTGCCCTAGTGACACTAGGGAAGGGTCGAGTGGTGGCAACTTGAGACGAAACTGACCGCGAATTCAGAACAGCCATGCCATCGCCAACTCCTGTCTCACAAAGCGCAGCACGAAAACTCTCGGATTCCACGGTTGATGGCCCAACGCACTGGGCACCACCAACCTGTGCGCCAATCTCTGAAACAACAATGTGTAAAGAAATTGGTTGAATGGGCTCCGATGAAATAGCCGAAGAATCCGCGCAACGAAAATGCGAAAGGGAGCGCGCCATAGAGCTGCATAATGATAACAGCTGAGAACGCTTGAGAGTTGAGACCCTCTTCATACTAGCATCAATAGTCGCCAAAAGAGCCATAAGCTCCTCACTCGAAGAAATCTGCTGCGAATCCATCAAAGAAAACGAGATCTGACAATGAAATAACGCGACAAAAATCGTAGGAGTCCACCCCGTCGTAATCTCCCAAAGCCGAAAGCAGCCGCCTCCAGAAAATACGTAGAATCTGCTCCAAAGCGTCCCACAAGGCGTGGAGACGCTTAACCGAAAGATAGAACGGAAATAAAATAAATTTCTACGCTAAAATTCAGTTCACGCGAACGTGAGAGGGACCATAACCTGCTAAAATCAGCTGAACAGGCAGTGGGGACCCGCTGCCGACGGTGAAACAACGGATCACTAAACTCGGATATACAAACGATAGATACCCGAGATGAGTGACACAGGCTGACCACCGAAGATGACATACAGGAATGACACTAGACGGTACGAACTAGTCGTAGTGTCAATTCCAGCAAGCCCTGCACCGTGCGTTTTTGTTTCAACTCGACCTTGGTTAAGGCTCTTGAAGACAGTTTTCAGAGGGCGGGTTTGGCTGACAGCCGTACAAGAATATGACGCGTGCTTTGATATATAGCGACCTAATACAGATTAGATATCATTCTTAAGGGGTTTAGTTTACGCATCCGAGGTTCCGCTAATCATTTCGGGGAAGCGCCAACGAAATTCGAAGATTACACACGGTAGTTCGGGTTCGCGCGGAGAGTGTGATGCTCGAAAATAGCGACATCGCAAGCGAAGGTTGCTTGAGCGTGTCATAAACGCTCAAATACCTCTATGAAGATTTCAAACTTCACAAAGGAGATTCCGCAAAAATGCGAAGCTTCACATCGCACAACACCAAAGAGGTCCTTGGCGGTCGTGATGCACCCATGCATGCTCACAAGGCTCCGTTACATGACTCCGTGGGAATATCAGAGTGACACCTTGCTAGAAAGGAAGCTGAGGTCACCCACAACAGTTGCCGACCACGTGCACGGATCCGCGACTGATGGGATGCCCGCAAAATGTGAAAATCATCGAATTTCCAAATTGTTCAAATCAGCTCTTGGCTCGCTGCCTCAAACTTACTTCTGAAGATTGCTGCTGAATCACGAGGCCGTGACGAATTCCACTATATGTCTGTTGGATGGCCTTTCCAACCAAGTCATTAAACTACATGTAGCCGACATATTCCATCCCTTACGAGACCTCGCGCTTCTGAAATTGTTGCAACAAAATTTGTTGAAAACATCCGCGCTCGTCACATTTTTAACACTGTGCAAAACGTCAGAATCGGGATCGATCGCGCGATGGCGTCTCTACGTTCGGATTACGCCTCGGTCGCATTCCAAGTTCCATAAGTGAACGTTCTTGCTGAAGTGTTGGCGATATCATGGTCACTGGTGCAGCGACAGCGAATGTTCACTCCGATGTGCATATCTAGCTACATATATAGATGTAGCTTTCATTTATGTAGCTTTCATTTTTCTTCACGCATAACCTATAAACCTTCCGGTTCGCACACAAGGTACATACCGGTTCAACCTGACGTTCCGGTGTCACCTGATGGCACCTTCCGGAAGTCGCTCCTACAGTGCGTGTACAGCAAACGACACTTCGCGCAAGAGTTTTGGCTCGGGCCACTTTGATTGAGAGCGCCACACGTAGCCGAGCCCCTGGGCCGTCTCGATCATCGGCCAACCCTATCCAACACCATGGCCGGGCCGACACTATGCACTCGGGCCGTTGGGATCCTGGGAAATACTGCGCATGGCTCCTACTGCTGTGTTGCATGGGAATGATCCTTGTGCCCCCTTATGAGTATTCGCCTTGCAAGATCATAATGCAGTAGAATTTGGACGAAGGCAACCTCTTCCGCTGCCCAGATGGAATCATTCATCTCCAGGGAAAGACAACTCGAATTTAAAGTGTGGAGAAGAAAGCGCATTGTGATAATGGCTGTTTGTGGGTGGGTGGCAACACTTATCACGAGAAGGAATAAGCCCGCCCTCTTCTTGGTATTGCAGAGGATAATGGAAGATTAATATGCCTCAAGAAATGTAGTTTTGCACGTAACTTTGCCTATGAATCGAAACTGAAAAATAGTTGCAATTCACCTACGTATGTCGAAACTGAAGAAACCCTTCCCTTGCAAAAAGCTGGGAGCAGGCTTGAAGCCGATCTTGCAGAGTTTGCGCCAGTGAAATAAATGCTTCTCGTAGCGTGTTGTGTTTCTGCTTTCGTCCAACTTGCGACAAAGCGCTGGCAAATGGTGCTTGCTTCCCACGATTGATTAACACTCTTCGCGTATGCTTGTAAAATCCTAGCATGAAGCTCTTGCTAAGAAAAATATGAGTGTTTCGGCATCGCCTTAACGCCACCCGCCGTTCGAAGGGAGACCCTCAGTGTGTCGTGGGCCTTAGCACGGTGTTAACAAATTCGTGACGATATCGCCCGTCAAATAAACCTTTAACTTTGAAGAAGCGCTCAAGCCGAGTTGAGCGGGGCTTTTTCGCCGCTCTTCGTGGTTTTGCCTTCGTTGCCACTGCTGCTACTGCCACTGCTGCTACTGCTGTGGAAATCGGTTCTGCTGGAAGAGCGTTTTTGCCAGCTATCCAAGCAAAATATGAAAGGATACAACGCCATGCAACCATGCACAATGCATCCGCCAAGTTCCTCTATGAAGCTTTTCCCCATGGTCGGTAGTCTTGTGAAACACGACCTGCAGCTGCACACGACAGAGGGATGAGCATTACTTGAAACACCGTTTTAAAAAGCTTTTAGCGCTTTTCGTATGTCACTCGCTACTACCCGTAGGGCCCGCATTCGGTATGAGGGTGTTCGCGTCACGGTTTGGAATAATTAAATATAGATTTTCCATAATCAGCTACGGCTCAGAGAGCCCTAAGGCGGGTATCTGTCAAACCCGGCCGGTGCAACTGTGTGTGGATTATAAAAATAAATACGACAAGTCCAGAAGTCCAAAACCCCACTCGGTCCCACCCCAAAGGGTGCTATCCCGAGACTAAGAGTCATAAGACCCGACGACATACGGACATAATCATCAGAAAATATCTGCTCTCTCAGGGCTGAAACCCCCAAAAGCTAAGGCACCGCACAAGCCGTGTCCGATGCTACCTGGCAATAACAGACCAGGTCCCAAGAGAGCCTTCTACCCTAGGCCTAACATGCAGCAGGCATGAAGGTCACCCAGACCGGGGCCCCCATGGAGGATACTATTGCCTACTGCATGCAATTACAGGCGGCCTAAGGCAGGAGCAAGTCCATCTGCCATCTACTGAGCCAACTGCCCCTCTGCGGGCTCTGTCTCCATGCCCCACTGGACACCCAGCTGCTCCAAGCACGCCACATCCTCCTTCTCCTGCTCCGTCAGCTCACCACCAGTAGCCGATGCGGCATCACCTGCAACAGGGCGGGCGGGCGGGACTCCACAGAATTCCACAGTTAACGGCAACTGTCAAAACCGTTCAGGGAGGGCCTCTTCAGGCCTCCGCTGATCAGAAAACCTCAGTTTTCCGATCAGCTCCAGATGACTGTCATACTGACAGTCATCCTCCGCTGACCAGAAAACTCTCAGTTTCGGATTTATTATACCGGAGTAGACACTTGACACTATCGACTATTCTATGTTTAAAATAATTAAAAATTGTCGCACCGAAGGTGCATATATTCCTCTCGTAATATTCTATCTTGAATCTAACAATCTTTACCGTGACACACGTCTATTGTATAATTGTATCCAGTCGGCTTTTTAAGTATAAATATAGATGGCAGCGCCAGCGGTGTCATGTCACTTCATGTATTCCCTCCACCTGCACCTATTCACATTCAGAATTCAAGCATCGTGGCGAATCGCTACTGAGACGTGTCAGGCAGGTGTCACTACCCGTAGGAACCTTTGGGGGGAAAACCCCGGCGTGCCACATACTAAAGCTTACTGTACAGTATAGCTTTGCAAATTGCAATGGGCCATGGCCATGACATGAACATCGCGATGTCAATGTCGATGACGGCCCAGAACCGCCGAACATGACAGAATCAACAATCATGATTTGCAATTCAGCGATTCGGAGCGGTCAGACGCGAACTCACATTTCCTCGTGCGGTTGAGACGTTGAGACCGTTGAGTGTTGAGACATGATATCGCAACATTCATTTTGGTTTTCCGTCGCTGAGCGGAAAGGCCAGGCAGCCCTTATTTGACTTGATGGATATGAACTATCTGCGTGATATTGAGAACGCATATGGTTCGTATCTTATTCCCTGGACTGTTAGTAACCCACGGGTACCAACATTCTTCGGATCAAGTAAGCAATTCTCTTGAACCATGGGGGATATAATGAGCGCTTGCGAGTGTGAGTTCGCGCGGGTATGCACGTTTTCAAGTTTGTCTTGACACTATGTTTAGTGTTCCTCATGCTCTTGTGATTGCGACAACATTTATGCTTCGTCACATTCATTGGAACACTGACTTTCACCCCCCATAAGGGGGGAGGTCTGTGGTGCCCTGTGTCACCCCTCGCCTGCTCGGATGTCACTTGCAGTGCCTGCCCGTTGCTCCGCTCGTGTGTCACCGTCTGTCCGACAGCTTAAACCCGAGTATCTTACAGTTTAATCTGACTTTAGACAACCGAGAACCCTACCTCACTGTGCCTCTAACATCCTTCTGGCAGTAAATATATTGCCATATATCTACTTTCTTATAAGGTTATAGCCCACCCACGTTCAGTGGTGGTGTTTTCATCGGTCTTCCGTCCGCTTCACGCCCTGTGATTCTATACTAGCCGACAATTCCGACATTTACTAGCCGACATTTACTAGCCGACACTTACTAGCCGACACTTTTGACAACGACCGGCTTGTTTTCACATCGGTCACTCCCGTCATTTTTTTACCGACAATCCGCATTTACCGGCACTTAACGCACTTTCCGTGCGTCAAATTTCAGCTGGACCGACACTTCTTAGTACCGACATTTCTTATTGGTACCGACATCTTCCGACAAATTACTGCCGACATTGACCGCCTTGCCTTCGCACCGGTCACCCCCGACATCTTGACATCTTTAGTACCGACATCTACCGACATCTAGCGCACTTTTGCGTGCGTAACCGGCAATTACCGACACTCTGGCCAGCAGCACCTCTGCTGCCGGAAAATTGGCTTATCGTACGACGGTTTTGACGTTACCACCGTGTTCCTCGTCGAAATCTACCCCAATTTGACTTTTCCATTGTTGGAAATTGTTGAATTTGCGAAAAGTTACGTTTTCCCTTGGAACCCAAACTCCTTGTCTTGCAGATTTTACAGCCGCGGCTGCATGGCTTCTTTGCGGCAGCGTGCGCGCATGGGCGCGCTGAGATCGGCGCTTGGACTCCTTCGAAGGCAACATTTTACCGTTGGTTACAGTCTGGTGGTGCTTGGTGGTGCTTGTGCACCAAGCACCAACATCGACACCAACGTTTGCGACAACATCGACAGCGAGAGCTCTGACTGTGACGACTCCGACTCTCCGCGTTTTTCACCGTTTACACCTACATCTTGTGCGCCCCCTTGTTGCCATCTGGTGGTGGCGGGTGGTGCCGCCGCACCCCCCCCACCTTGCCCTAACGTTGGTTTTACATTGGGGTTGGAGGATTGCGCGCTGTCTCGCCGCATTTTTCGCACTCGCCCCCCTTGCAACGGCACACTTGCTCTGGTGGTGCCCGGCCGTTTTTGGCTTTGGCATCGCACGGGCATTGGTTGAACATTGAGTACTTGGCGCTCGACACCTTTCACCATCGGGAATGACGCCGCCACCGCTTGAAACCTACCCAAACCCTAGATTGAAACCTCGATTGACACATCACGAGTTAGCTAGTGACTAGAGTAACATTACATTTCTCCTAGCCGCCTGCCCGGGAGTACCGGCTGGCCCTGCAGTGCACCTCCCACCTTCGGGGTGAGGTGGTGTCATGGGAACACTGACTTTCACCCCCCATAAGGGGGGAGGTCTGTGGTGCCCTGTGTCACCCCTCGCCTGCTCGGATGTCACTTGCAGTGCCTGCCCGTTGCTCCGCTCGTGTGTCACCGTCTGTCCGACAGCTTAAACCCGAGTATCTTACAGTTTAATCTGACTTTAGACAACCGAGAACCCTACCTCACTGTGCCTCTGACATCCTTCTGGCAGTAAATATATTATATATCTACTTTCTTATAACACATCTCAGAAAACGACCACTAACATATTCTGTGAGATATATAGCTACGACTATATATTGTGTTACGGTCAGAATGCTTTCACTTTCGGTTTGCAAGAGTGTAGATAAAACATAAGTTAGTCTCGGCTTTATGCCGGAAACCCTAAACCTGTGACACCCGTACTGTACGGAGTACTAGTACAGATAACAGGAAGTGACACACGGTGTGTCACATCCAGCACACCACCCTGGACTATTACGGAGGAAGAGTTAGGGTGGAGCAGGGTTGTCGCAGTCTGAAAACACACCATCTCAAGCGGTGGAAACAATTCTAGAGGGGGCCTGTGCTCTTGGCCAGCGGGCGGTCCCAAATCTCTAGCTAGCCGTGCACACAGGTAGGCATCTTGGCCCAATACTGATCTAGCAAGCTACTAGCAGTCACAAAACAACTCTAGCCACTTTGAAAGTGGTCTACAAAGTAGAGTTCACTGTGGAAGCTGCTGGTGTCAATCTCAAAGTTCAGATTGAAGAAGTTAAAAGTGTCAAAGCTCAGAGAACCAGAGTCCAGATTGAAGTCGTCGTCGGGGTCAGCGGGTCCAGAGTCCAGAAAGGCGGAGTCAGGGAAGAAGTCCATTGCGCAATTCTGACAATCGAAGTACTGCCCGGACACCACCGCCCGTGGAGCAATCTCCACGCCACAAAGTGCAGAGGCGGTGACGGTGTCGAGCAAAGCCATGCTCACACACATGAACAGAGCCGGCAGTGCCGCTGCCGTGAGGAGACCGCCAATTGACGGTGCCCGGACACCACCAACCCGTGGAGCGGGTGGCGGTGTGTCCACATGCAATTCCTCGTCGCCAGACTCCGAGTCAGCCACGCTAGCTGAATCATGCGTGGAAGAAATGTACGGAGGCAGGGGGCTGAAGGATTGAATTGAAACCTGCGGCTCGGGCTCGAAGAAGCCCAATTTCACAGACATGCCGTCCATAAAGGACTGCTCGAAGGGGGGTTCGTTGTCGACGAACTGCTTCGGGAAGATTAACGCGCTCTCGTCGCTCTCGGTTGTCACCTGCGGTTCAGGCTCCGCGATGCTTTCGTCGATCACGGCGGGCGTGGCCGTGCCGAAATGAACCATTGGAAAATGTTGCGGAGCCGACTCAACACCACCGGCTACCTGCTTCAGCTCACGGAGAGCCGTGCGCGCCTCGTGCACGCGGGTAGCAAGGAGAGAGGGCGGAGAAGGGATTAAGCCCGCGTACTGTGCCCGAAGGCCGATGTTGTCGTCGTCGGCGAAGGTAAAGGGCTCTTCGTCGTGACGAACAACGGGTTGATCATGTTGTCCACAAAGTCGAGCGAAGGTGACGTCGTCCTGGGCGTCGAAGGCGGTCTGGAACGCGGATACAATCTCGTCGTTCTCGTCGGCAGTCACCAAGTCGCACTCCGCGCACGCCATGTCGTCCGTGGGGCAATTCGCGGTGTCGTGAAAGTGTCCAGGTGGACAACGCGCGCACTCAGGGACGAAGGCGGAGGAGGCCACGTGGAACGAGATGTTGTGGGCGGAGTTCTTTTTGTAGTGGTTTTGACTCCAATTCCCGTCGGTCTTGAGTGGGCTCGCGGCGAAGCGGAAGTTCTTTCGCCCGCCATAGCCTCCGACACGATTGTCGCGGCCATGGAACTTTCCGTCATCCCTCCTGTTGCGCTCATCCCGCCAACGTGAGGGTGGGAAAGAGACACCACGCTTACCGTCACGCACTCACGCTGCGGGTGGCGACGGGAGGAATCCACAAAGCCCGAAAGGGGCTCGTCGCCCTTCGTGACGGAGTCCTTGAGCGCCACGAGAGTCGAAGTGGCGGCCTCCAATTGTTTCTCGAACTCCATGATGAGGTCCTTCACGTTCACGTCACCAGAGTAAAGCATAGCTGGTGAAGTCGGAGGTGACGGCTTAGGCTGCTTCGCGCGGCCAACACCGTTTTCGCTCTCCCAAATCTCGAGGATGTGGGCGTAGATGTCCTCGAGGTCGACCTTGGCCAAGTCCACGTCGAGCCGTAGCGGCGTGGTGACCTTGTCGTACATGATGGGGTCGAGGGACGCGAGTAGTTGCTTCTTGGCCACCATGTCGTCGAGCGGACCAGAGGCTGCGTTGCGGATGGCGGTCAAGCAGGCGTCGAAATCTTGAATCAGCGGGTCGGGGTCGAGCTTGGAGTCGAAGTAGATAGCGCACAACTCCTCGTAGTTCCCAAGGGGTCGGAGAATACGAGGAAGGAGCCTCTTCGTGACCTCAAGTAAAGCCCGCTTCCCATCCCGCGGGGAAGCACGTCCAGAAGCGTCCACCCAACGCCTTGCGGGTGAGTGCGGCTTCGTCAAAGATGTCAACGTCGTAAAGAGGATGGCGTTGTAGACGTTGTTGACCTCCTTGGTGGCGTCCGCCAAGTCGAAGAGGGTGTCGTTGGCGGTGTCCTTCAGCTCAAAAAATGCCGACTGCAAAGATGTCACCAACGACGTCCATAGAACATTCCGGTCCGATTCGTCACCTCGGAATGCCGCATCCTTGGAGCCAAGAGCGTCTCGAGACGTCCTCTTGATTAAATCCACGTCCCATGATGAATTCTGAACGGCCACGGCACGTGTCCGCTCAGGAGCCGTTAAATTAGCTGCTGGAGATGCAGGTGTCGGCCGATAGCGCATCCCAACGTCTCGGGAAAAAATTGTGTCTAGACGAATCCGGTTGTGAGCCCCCATGGGGGGCGTAGCGTGCGAAGAAACACTCATGATAAAAATCCTATAGGTGGGTACGTCGGGGTAAGGTGGCGATGGCGCGGAGAGGAGGAACTCGCGGAAATGGTGATGGCAAAAGCAGTCAAAACGTCCGTAACCGTGAAATCCCAATTGTAGAAATGTGGAAGTCGAAGTACACGTTGCGCAAGAAGTTCGCGACAAGGAGTGATCAATTCCAGTCAAAACGAAAATCCCATGGACATCCAGAAAATCACGTAGGGTACGCTGCAGCGATAAACACAATCACTCCGTAACGACGCGTGCTTCAACCGCGAGTCCTCATAGCGCAACCATCATGTAACAAACGCCGGCTTCTCATGGTACCGCGCCGGGTTTGTCCAGCTGGTGACACGCGTGACAAAGGCGACAGTATGACAGGCTGCGCAAATATGACTGCCCGAGAGGTGCAGACCTGCCAGAGAAGATATGGTCATTGTCGGGTGACCAAGAAATGATAAGATGAAGATGACAGTGACTACTCTGCCACTGACGTGTCAGTCAAAATGTGGTGAACGGTAACATTGTTAGCGCTGGCATGGAATAATGACTTTCCATTGGCCAGATGAAGATTTAGGGGCTAGAACCCGTTACAGTTTTGGGAAATGTGACAGAGCATTGAGATATAAGTAAGCTCTGACTGTAGGTCAGGCTAGTGGACTCATTATTATCTTGCCTCACAAGAGTGCTAGGTGGCTGTTCGCGTGCCAGTGCTAGAGTGCTAAGATAGTTCTGCTCACAGCTTTGGATAATAATTCGTACTTTGTGGTTATTATACCGACTTTTATGAATATATTTTACTGCTGTTTTCATCCTTTTTCAAGATAATAATGTCCTGCGCGGAGCGGCTTTTTATTTCAGTGTTAATTCGGAAGTAAAGACCCTTTGGCGAGAAGTCGGCAGCAGCTTGTGAGAGCGGATTCGGAAGTCAGGCGACTCCAGGGGCACCCACGGTGCACTGGCGGACCCTTCCTCTTCTCTAAACTTGGTGGTACTTGCACGGAAAAAGGTTGTCAGCGACGGCGGCAGCGGATCAGCACTGAATTCACTGGTTGATGAGCGGCTTCCTCCTATCCTGTGATATGCTCAGCCTTACCACCTTGTTCTACAGTGAATCCAGGGGTACCCACGGTGCACTGGCCTAACTGCGAACAGGTGTTCTTCATCTAGAAGCTAATCAGCACGGCATGAGCTTGGGCGGCGGCAGCGACAAAGTGAATCAGCAGTGAATGACCACCTTGATGAGCTATTTTCCAGTGGTCTCTCCAGTTGACCACCTTGTCTGAAGTGAATCCAGGGACACCCCTGGTGTACTGGCCTAACTGAAAGGCAAGTGTGCGACCTGGGAGTTAATTAGCGGCGGCATCTGCCTGGGCTTAACAACTAGGAGCGGATCAGCAGTGAGTTGCTACCTTATGAGTGGACTTCCACCTTACGGTTTCTCTGGCAGTTCTACCTTGTCTGACGGTTAATCCAGGGACACCCCTGGTGTACTGGCCTAAACCTGAAGCAGGAGCGAGCTTGTCAGAGGGATAGCAGCGGCATCAGCCCTGAAGGTGACAAGTGAGTGGTTTTTATACACACTATTTACTGGTTTGGCAGAGGTGACTGGTGGATTCAGACCTAATTGAGTACTGGCCCAGCCTGGAGTGCTGTTGACCACCTGGGTATTCTCTGGTTGTTTATCATGATGGGTATGAGAATTCTTTTATCTCTTCTACAGTACTTGGCAGCCGGTCGGTGAGGCCCTCATGTCACCAGTTACCTTCTGAATGAGCAGTGGTGCTGCGAATCCAGGGGTGCTCAGCACACTGGCTTAGCTCCCAACTCTGTGTGGCAACTTTCTCTCTTGCTTACTGGACTGGGGGTGGACTTCCATGCCAACTCCCGTGCCCTTAATGACCAGTGGTGCTGTGAATCCAGGGGTGCTCAGCACACTGGCTTAGCTCACACCACTGCGTATTCGTGCTGTTTCTGGTGCCTTGTTGGAAGAAGTGCTGTCTTTATAGGCTCTGTGCTCTTGATGGACGTTGGCTTAGCTAATCCAGGGGTGCTCAGCACACTGGCCCAGCTCTTACTAAGCCCTTCTTGCACGGGTATTCTGCATCTGCTGTTGATCCAGAGCGTTGAGACATATTGCTGGACCTGTGGGCTTGCGCTGGCTGCACGCGTTACTTTCCTCCCCTTGCTTTTCCAGAACGGTGTGAATCCAGGGGCACTCAGTGCACTGGCCTGGACCAGTAGCCTGGATTAAGCCCCTATTCTACATCTGCTGTTGATTCAGAGCTTTGAGACATATTGCTGGACCTTTGGGCTCGCGCTGGCTGCACGCGTTTCGTCCTTCTGCTGGTTCAGAACGGTGTGAATCCAGGGGCACTCAGTGCACTGACCTAAACCAGTCTGAATTAAGCCTGCATCCTGTCGGTAAACAAGCTCTGCGCCAAAGAAGGACACGCTTCCTTAGTCCCACTTGCTGAGCATTGACGTAGCACTTGATCACGGAGAGTGAGGCGGAGCTGAGCGCTGCCACTGTCCAGTCCAGACAGCGTGAGGCACGGCGACTGGCACGGGAGAGAAGCACTCAGCAGCTTAACATTGGCTATATGAGCACAGAAGGGTCGGGTCCAGAATCCAGCCCCTCCACACCAACATCAGTAGCAGCAGCAAGGGCAGTAGCAGCAGCAAGAGCAGCAGCAGCAGCAGCCAGTCAGTTCCTTTTTGCGTTTGACGACGTAGACGAGATGGATTATCATGACAGGGACAGTCACACACTTGACAAGGTTGATGACAAGCTTAGTTACACTGGTGGCAAGAGTGAGGACAGGGCGCTTTTCATCAGGCGCTTCGTTGAAATGGTGGCAAAAGTACAGCGGGCTCACGAGGCTAAGATACGCAGGCATACGAGGTCAGCGGCTTTTCACTCGCTCAACACACTGGCAAAGAAGGCCTTCATGGAGTCCACACCAGACTACAGATCGCTGTGGGACCTCTTGCCTTCACTCCTAGCAGGAGATGATCATGCCACCTCAGTCGCCTATGACTGGTGGTGCGCTTCATACATGAAGAATGGCCTTATGGCCTCCCATGCATGTCATGTCTTGAAGGACCTCACTACGAGGGACTCTTACCAGGGCTCAGTGCGCTGCGCACAACCTCCTTTCCATGAGCTGGCGCCAGGGGCAACATGGGCAGTCTGCAAGAAGTTTGAGGATGGTGATGCTGAGGGTGAGCTGTCTAACGAGTGGGAGGAGGAAGCAACTTCCACCAAGGGTCTCACAGGGCCGGATGGCACGGAGGACTCTCACTATTTTTGGGCCTTGAGGGCGTTCATTGCAGAGCTCGAGGCCAAGTTCCTGCTGAAGGGCACCAAGGAGAAGGAGGACCTGTTGGTCGCCAAGTCGCAGACCGCCGAGCAGGATGGCCTCGCTTACGTGAAAAGCTGTCGACGCAGGGAAGCGGCGCTCAACGCTGGCAAGTCAGTGGGGGACTCCATCGTCAGACAGGACGTTGAGGAGTGCATCAAGGGTCTGCGCATCAAGGAGTACCGAGATCGCGTATCGGAGCAGCTGCGAGTCAGCCATCCTGCACCCAGCAGGGTCACCTGGGAGGACCCGGAGGTCATCGTGGAGGTGCAGGATAAGTTGAAGAACGATGCAGAAGCATGGGCCCTGACGCTCCAGCAGGAACTCGTACGCAGACTGACTTGCGTGTATTCCTGCTACGAAGCCAGGATGCTGGGGCTTGACCTCTCTGAGTTGGTGTCCTCCATGAGGCGTTCTGGCTCCTCCCACAAGACTGGGGACAAACGCAGGGACCCCAAAAAGAAGGAGCCAGCTCAGTCTGGTGGTGATGGTGCTCGGAGGCCTGCGAGGGAGGTGAACAATGCGGAGAGGCAGAAGCCTACTTACGGCAAGGTGCCACCACCAGACGCCTCGAAGCAGTTCGAATGCGAGTACTGCTTCACGAAGTTGCCCCATTCGCCAGAGCGCTGCTATACTGGGTGTCGGGAGGCCAAGGTACCCCACAACTTCCACAAGGATCGCCAGAACTCGAAGTGGCCAAATGAGGTCAAGAATGCTCAGATGCGCGCCTACAACATCGCCCACCGCTTCGATCACCACAAGATGGGGATCACCACGAAGGAGTGGCTCAAGCTGCCGGAGTCCAAGCAGAAGCCGCAGCAGCCGCAGCAGGTGGCAGCCAGCGCTGAGGTGAAGGAGAAGCTCGCCGCAGAATTGACAGGTCTACAGCCAGGAGTCCCGGCCAAGGGTGGCAAGGGCGTTGAGGCGCAAGCTCAGTCAGAGGATGGCGATGACGTGCCCGAGTACGACTCCAACTTCAACCAGCAGGCGGAGTACGAGGAGGACAATCATGACTGCCCCATGGGGGAGGAACTGGGGGACAGTGACGGTGCTGGTGCCAGCCATGCGCCAGAGTTCCAGGCCATACAGGCCTGGATGGCAGGCACAGCAAATTATTTTTATGAAGTGGTTCGGCTTCTGTCCACGCTGCAGCAGCTTCAGCAGCAGAGGCCCCCAGGATACATCCTGGAGAACGTGTCCCCATTGTCGCACAGACCAGGGACCAAGATCAGGGACGAGGTATTCCCGTACATTGCCAGCGTCATTGGCCGACCAGTGTCCTTTGACGCAGCACAAGCAGGCGCTTACGCACATCGATTGCGAGCGTATTGGAGCAACCTGTTCCAGATCCACCAGTTTCGCTCCGTGATGAGCAACGTGGCGAGACCAGAAGGACGAGTCGTATCGTCAATCCTGTGCAAGGGCTGGCAGCCCAGACCAGTGATAAGAACGGACCGCGCGCCTCACTACGTGGTGAACGTGGTGGGAGAACCGCTGAGGGCTCTTCCCACCATCATGGCGACGCAAGGGTCAAGAGCATTCAGAAGAGCAAGGATGGGCACCGTGGTGCGCAACCAGGACGATGAGGACATCGAGGAAGAATCCCGAGAGGTGAACCTCGACGAGAAGGCGCGAGCCATGGGCTACAGCGCAAGTGAGCTACGCAGGGCCGATGGCCTGAACGACGTAGAATTGGCAAGCATTCTGGGCCTGGCCATGGATCGCAGGGCTATGGAACTGTTGATGGCGGTCGCAGAAGCAAGCAGGAAGGGGCTTCCTCACAGCGAGGAGTCCTCGGAGGCGGAGAATTCCCCAGGACAGCCTATCGCTGTAGACAACAACTGGGCAGACCACGCGAGGTCGGACCTTCAGCAGAGGCAAGCTTTGCTGGCGGAATGGGTTGAGAATTCGAACGCATATACTCAGCAGGTGGCGAAGACCATGAGTCACCGTGACTGGGAAGAGAAGCTGCAGATAATGTGCTCACAAGGGCAGAAAGGTGCAGAAGGGATTGGGGCCCAGCGACAGAAGGCTGGAACCAAGAAGAAGAAGAAGAAGAAGAAGAAGAAGGAGTGGCAGCTCTACGTCATCGAGCAGTATCGCCAGAGGCACGAGAGCCACTTCGTGAAGGAGGGCGCAACTCCAGCAGCGCGCGTTGACGTGCCTGCTTGGAGTCCGCCCGCCAAAGATGTGGAGATGAGACTCCCCAGGTTGGTGTGCTAGGAGGCAAGCACAAGAGCAAGAGAAACGGCTAAGTACAAAACGCAAGAGTACTCAGTACGGAGTACAGTAGGACCGATCAGAATGATGTTGATGTGAGGTGCCTAGCCTGTTGTACGGAGTACTCAGTACAGTTGAGTTATGGAGAGAGTTTCTGAATGCATAAGAACTCTAAGTGTAACCAGTTTCGGGGATGAGAACTGAACTGAGAATTGTAAGCCGTAACTGCTGTATATTGTGTATTGAAAGCATGCACTTGAAAGCAAAAGCATAACGATAAAGATTTACGAAACCGAAGTCTTGTAGTAATAACTTGAAGGATTTACGAAACCGAAGTCCGATAGTTGACCAAACGTAATCATACCTCGTGCGGTCGTTTAATAGCTAGTAATAGTTAAGCCCGAAAGTGTAAAGAAGAGAAGAAACTGGAGTGGTAGCCTCCTACAAAATGGTAATTGGATCGTTTTTACCGGTCGCTTCCTGAAAATTTCTGTTTCTGCGTATTCTGATTGCACCCCCCTTGCGTGATGCCTTTCGCCCGGCGTTTTGTGTTGTGAAATCAAGCACAGTGTGTCGTGCGTTTCTGCTTCGTGTTGGTGGGTGCGTGGTTGTGGGATTCAGGTGCTCTAGGAGTGGAATTCTCCGAGTGCTTTGATCCGCGACGTTTGGTACGACTACCTGGCAATGAAGGAGGTGGCTTGGGGCCCTTGGTCCTCCCTCCCCTTTGCGAATGTACTTTGAGTCTGTTCTGTCCTCGGATGGGACGGCTGCCTTGACGTGGCGTTGTAGCGTCCTTTGCGTATATGCAATTTGGAATTTGCGTATATGACTTTGGAATTATTTTTACTTTTACGAACGAAAACGTGTTTTGCGTTGACGCGTTGCTCTAGATTCTTTCTTTTGGTCTAGGATGTTTTGTCGTGCGCTTTGGGCGGCGTGTCGGTTTGGCTGCGGGTTGGTGAGTGGTGGGTGAACTCACAGATCTCGCCTGTCTGCATGTGATGGAGAATGTAAAAATAAAATAAGTCTGCCTGTCGGTTTAGATTTAATTTCCCGCGAACTGAAAAGGTGTCTTGCCATACAATTGTTCGTCTTAACTCTAAAAGCTGCCCGCAAGTGGTGAAAAATATAACAACATTCATCTGCCCAACACTACAGCAAGTGGTGGAGAAACTGTCGATGAGAACACCGCCTGTCTGTTTAGAAAATCAATAGTAGTCAGCACCAGAATCGTAACCAGCTGCTTCCCCATAATAAGAGCCTTCATCGTAAAAAGTTTCACCACCATTTTCGTCGGAATCGTGGGCTCCTGCCTCCCAGGCAGCCCACTCCTCTGCGGTGTAGACATCCTCGTTGTCCATAGTAGGCTCATCTTCAAAAGAAATTGCGCCTACATTAAACTCGTTCTGCGGTAAAAATTCCTCCCCAAGTGGGGGCTCTAAAACTCCGCGATAAGAGTCGCCCCGAAAACCTGTGTCCAGGGTCTCATCCTATTCCAATCGATCGGTCGAAAAATGCGGAGCGGCCAAGTGGCCATCTTGCTCCTCTTCCTCCACTACACAACTGTCGCTGGAATCGTCGAAATACCCAAGTGGGTACTCCGATTCATCCTCCTCTTCACTACTGAAATACTCCTCATAATCGCGAGCCGCCCCAGAGCCCATATAGGATGGCATAACTGGAGGCGCATGGACATAATGAATTTCGGTTCGAATAGGAGGGGCCTGTCGAAGGTCGAACCATGTCTCTTGCCCTAGTGGCACTAGGGAAGGGTCTAGTGGTCGAAACTTGGGTTGAAGCTGATCTGGACGCCAAAATTGCCGGCGCACCACCCACTCCTACGTCGCAAAATTTCCCGTGCGAAATAACAGAACCTACGATCTCGGCCGAGTCACCACCAACCTGTGGCTCGCTAGCCACCAAGATGTCCAATACTATCGGAAAAGTGGAAGCGTGGTGGGCCCATAACCTGCTGGAAACAGCAGCTCAAGCATGCAACCAGCTCGACTAAGCATGCAACCTGCCTCGCCGAGCATGCAACACGCTCGCTTGAGCATGCAACCTGCCCCGCTGAGCATGCAACACGCCCAGCTGAGCATGCAACCCAGTGACGACATCGAGTTCAAAATCGTCCTCGACGGTTTCGAGGCTCGAACTGTCTTGGCGGTATCGATGCCGTGCGGTATCGTCACTTATTTCATCTTTACGTGTTCGAGTTCGCGACATACTCGTTATCATCGGTTACGGTTTCTCGCGGCGTCGTGATGCTACGTATACCGTCGGTTTCGGTATCGTCATTTCATTTCCCTCGGACATTTCGAGTGAACTGCGGTTTTCGCCAGCTAAGGAAATATCACAGTACAGCAAATATTCATTTAACTTCTCAGCTTGAAAACTGGTCCGAACAGCGCAGAGGCACCAAATTCATAAGTGAGAGTGGCGTGGGCTTTGAATTTGGGAGACCTTAGTCGCGTGTCACAAACACAGCAAAGACAACAAGCGATAGATAAGAAGGGCACGGATCCTTGCTGACGGCGGCTTGGACCTGGAGCCAATGCCATGCCATCCTCGGTCCAACGGTCGCATACACTGATGCCATCGGTTTCCACGGTATCGGTTGCATGGCCGATATCGAAACCCGATTTGAATCGACAGTTGCGGTATCGTCATGGAAATTCACGCATCGATTACGGTTTTCCCCGAGGGCGCTGCCCAATTTCAACCGACGGTGACGATGTCACACGGTATCGCATTTTTTCTAGAGCCGACGGTATCGAGTGCGTCGCCTGAAAATTAACCGTATGTCGGTATACGGTTTCAACCGAACTCGATGTCGTCACTGATGCAACCTGCCCAGCTGAGCATGCAACCGGCCAGTCTGAGCATGCAACATGCCTTGCTGAGCATGCAACCCGCCCGGCTAAGCATGCAACCAGCTTGCGTGAGCATGCAACCAGCTCACCTGAGCATGCTACCGGCCAGTCTGAGCATGCAACCAGTTCGCCTGAGCATGCAACCCGCCCGGCTAAGCATGCAACCAGCTTTCGTGAGCATGCAACCAGCTCGCCTGAGCATGCAACCGGCCAGACTGAGCATGCAACACGCCTGGCTGAGCATGCAACCAGCTCGGCTAAGCATGCAACCTGCCCAGCTGAGCATGCAACCAGCAAGGCTAAGCATGCAACATGCCTCGCTGAGCATGCAACACGCTCAGCTAAGCATGCAACCTGCCTCGCTGAGCATGCAACCAGCCCGGCTAAGCATGCAACCTGCCCAGCTGAGCATGCAACACGCCCGGCTGAGCATGCAACCAGTCAGCCTGGGCATGCAACCGGCTCCGCCAAGCATGCAACATGCCCCGCTGAGCATGCAACGCGCCTGGCCCAGCATGCAACGCGCTCGGCCCAGCATGCAACCGGTGGGTCCCGGCAGCTGGAAAGCGGATCAGACAGCGACTCTACACATGTCAGCGCTACCGACCGAGTGGCATTACCCACGTCAGCGCCACCGACAGCGACACGACGCACGTTAGCGCCACCGACAGCGACACAACGCATGTCAGTGCCACCGGCAGCGACACCACTCACGTCAGCGACACCAACAGTGACACCACTCACGTCAGCCCCACTGATAGTGATACCACTCACGTCAGTGTCTCGACCAACGCCACCACGTACGTCAGTGCCACTGAACACGGTAGTGGCGAAGAACACGAGTGCAACGCCTTGGTGGACGAGGCTGCAACCGCTTTGAGTTCTCACCCAATCGAAGATGCTCTTAAATGTAAGCATGTTCAACTGGATGGGGGGGTGCGCTGGAAAGCAAACACTCGAACAGGGACACTCTTGGCACACACACTGTCAGCGGTGCGGGACGAGGAAGGACCCTTACTCCTGGTGTTCTATGCCTACCTTCGTGGACATCGAGTAAAGGTGCTGGTGGACTCAGGCGCCTCGGACAACTTCATCTCGGCGGAATGTGCCCGTACTTGTGACTTGACAGTGCGCTCAGGGACGCCAATGAAGGTCACACTGGCAGATGGATCTGTAAAGACCGCTGGAGAGGTGGCGTACACTAAGTTTACCGCGCACACGGCGGCGGGAGTAAACTACTGCGAGAAGCGAATGGCTCTGCGAGTCTTGCCGCTAGGAATCCAAGTAGACGTGGTGTTGGGGGTAAGTGGCTTCGCAGTCTCTCCCCGGTCACGTTGGATTATGCCGGTCACGGTTCCGTATCCTTCAACACGCGAGCAAATGGTGGAGGACAGCAACGGGCGACACTCGCGGGCTGTAGTCCGGGGATGGGTCAGGGCAAGGCCCAAGGCGCGGGGCTGATCGATGAGGTATTCTTGACGGCAACGCAGCTGAAGCAGCACCTCATCCACGCCGAAACCAGGCGCCTGGCCGGGGATGAAGAGTCGCAACCTCAGTGGCTCATGATGGCTGCGCGCGGGAACGACCATGAGGCAGCCTTCGCGGCTACCGCTGCTGAAGTACCGCCACCTCACACCCCCGTGGAGAAAGAGGACCCCCGTCAAGATACTCGAGATGCACCGGTAAGCAGCACGTGGAAGCAGCACTTTGACGCCTTCTTTGAGAAGTATCTAGATACCCTGTGTGCAGCTCTACCGGAGGCATCCAAGTTGCGTCGTACTGAGGAGGACACGGCCCGCATCGATCGCAAGCCGGACGCGGAGGGTGGACCACCATGTAGGCGGCCATACAAGATGACCGCTGTAGAGCTACGCCAGTTACGTGAACGCATCGAGCAGCTCATGAAGAAGGGTCACATCCGGCCGTCGTCAAGCCCGTATGCAGCCCCATGTCTGATGATACCCAAGCCTGGTGACCCGAAGACATTGCGTCTGGTGGTGGATTACCGACAATTGAACCAGCAGACGATGCGGGATCGGTATCTCCAGCCAGTATGATACTATGACACTATAGTAGTATGACAGTACTGTGGGATGGTCATCGTGGCACTTAGTCA
>LGRX02032823.1:0-16760 GCA_001247695.2 Cymbomonas tetramitiformis
CTACGCGCGCGGGCAGGTGGACATCCACTAATATTCTTCAAAATTGCGCCGCAGGCGGGGGTTTTTTTGTTGAAATGATAGGGGTATCCAGGCTGAATGTTGGGCTATGAATGGTAAGTAAGGATCCAACGAACTTTAGCCCCCCACCCACCCCAGAGACTCCATTATTGTCGGGTGGGGAGGGATGACCTCGTAACATCTTTGGGGAAGATGTAAAGAGGCTTGGTTCCCGATCCGGTCGTGGGAGTTACGGAGAAACCCACCTCCCTAGATTACGAAAATGTGATTCCTCCCCCTTCCGCCAATAGCAAAGCGTGGGCAGCCTTTTGAGCATGACTTGCAAACCCCGGCTTCGCAGCGTTGTCGACTTCTACGAAGACACGGAGCCGCCGACACGGAACCTTCGGATCCCCAGAATCACAGGCGACGCGTGCGTGTGCAGGAATACCTTGGAAGCCTGAAGCTTCAATAGTTTTGCGCCGCCTCGGTCCAGTCCTGCTTGTTTGAAGTCAAACTTGATCGGCCGATTACGGATCTCTCCATGTTCAGTTGAGACGCGGGTCTACGATTATGCACAGATGCTGTAGACTTAGGGAATCTGTGCAAAATACGGGCAAAGATATGGAGCGTAGCTACGGGTTCGTCCTTTGGTGGACTCTTTGATACTCCACTATGTATACATGCAATATTCTGGCAATATCCCCGACACGACTGATGTTATTTTAAAGACCGAAATTCCGATTTGCTACAATCTTTACTTCGGGGTATAAACATTCCAAGAATGACTCCAAGAACTACAATTATCTCCAGTGGTACACGAAATGGCATTCCGAGAAATGCAAGAGCCGTTTTAGGTTCTTGCAAATTTTCATTTGGCCTAGAAGGCGCGAGAAAGGTTACTACTATCAACTGCGTATCATCGACGGCTATCCAGGCAACGTTTGTGATTTGCTCTATCGAGGCGACATGAGTGATTTGCTGCTTTCATGTTAGAGTTGATTTTCGATAGGTTCGGGAATTTGGTGGAAGCGATATCCGCATATCCCCACTATTTACGCTGGTCATAATATATAATATGATTGTTATGCGGCAACAACGGAATCCTCTACAATTCGCGAGTTTGCGCCTGCATTTTATTTATCTTATTTCTATAACAGTCAATGTGTGGTGATTCCCCCCTAAAAGAATCACCGCTCGGTTACATAGTGAGGGCGCGGCCCTCCGACACTGTACAAAGCGTCTTCGATTATGTTTAGTTATAGTATCATCCCGCCGATTCCCACCTCTTACAAAAAGTAACTCTTAACCCCTTAGCTGCCAGCTGATGGACATGTCCATCAAACACTCAAAACTGATTTTCTCGGCGACAAATAACTCAAATTCACTTTTGAAGACAGTTTTGAAAAGCTCTTATCGAGCCGCGTGCAGCCATGCACTTGGGAGCAACCATGTTGCGACGATGCTCTAAATATTTCCCCAGACGCACTCTATTTTAGCTTGACCATAATGAGTCACATTTAGGGCACATGTGTCATAGTGTTACAAACCCCTAATAATATAAATAGCCCTAACCGCATGTTGAGCACTTGGTAAGATTATACCTGGAGGTATAGGGTCAATATTAGGGCTTACATTGTTAACGATGTGCACATCCATCAACATTTTTCAGTTGACAATCACGTCATCGGTATCAAGTGCCATGTATTTCTAACGTTTGCATGCGATTCGCCTTGAGAAGACCTTTCCGACACTATTTTCAAAAGTTGAGGCAAGACCCTTATGCCAAAGTTATTGCAAATAAACCAAAATTTTCAAAACCCCGAAATTCCTCCGGCAACTAAGGGGTTAATAATCGGATCTCCGAAAGTTCTGCTCTACACAGTCATGTCCGTCCTCAAGAATGTCGAAGTAAGCCTCGAAGGCGCTCTCGTGCATTTTGCAAGACTATACATGTACTTTGCCCCTTGATGGCCAATCAGATAGTGCCCATTCTTTTGCTGTCCTTTTCCTACGAGGCGCTACATCATCATCATCATCGATCGATCGATCACCATCATCATCATCATCATCATCAGTTTCATCAGCTGCATCATAGCAGCAGTCCTGGATGGTTCTCTTCTTGACCATTCCAGATATATCACCATGACTACTCAAGGTGGTTATTCCGGAAGGGTTAGCTAATCCAGATGCCTGCTGTACGGACATCTCTATCTCACAGGATCGCTTATGAGCGGAGATTTATATACGAAATAGGTACCCATGCCATTGCCTGTCCATAAAGTACAATATGCACGCCTTTCTTCTCCATCTCCTCACGGTTTTCTTGAGTGGCTGAGATTGCAGACTTGATATCGAATGGCTCTTCATCATTATCGTCAGCATCAGCAGTAGTCTCGTCATCACTGATATCAGTGAACTCCCCGGAAGAACTCATTCCAGCAACAGTCTCTTCACGATCTCCACGATTGTCGCGACCATGCGGGTCATCACTATCACTGTGACCTGCTGCTCGCCTTTGTCCAGGGGGGCAGCTACCATACTTGCGTCCATAATGGGGGATTCCATAACAGGCAGGCTCGGAGTTAGAAAAGTCGAAGGGCGCGACAAACTCCTTCCCCTTCGCGGCGTCCGGCATCGAAGAGCCATCCAGAACATTTCTTACGCTCCCGGCGAACGCGGAGTCTTCGTTCCATCGGGCGTGACAATGATATATTGCCAAGACCTTTGAAAGTGGACTTCATGATCGCCTAGCATCGCTGTCAGAGGTTCAGGAGTGAACGGAGGCTCGTAACTCCACATCGCTGCTCCACTGGAAGTGATCACAACTTGCAAGCGGGACATAGTGGATTTTCTCGCTTGGTCTCCTGCCACACTTTTGCATATTCTGCGAAAGGCGGGTTAACCCACCGCACGGCTTTGTTACGGCGGGGTAACCCTACATTCTGGGAAAACCAGAAGACGCGTCTTCTGAACGTCTTCTGAACGTCTTCTGAACGTCTTCTGAGACGTCTTCTGGGTCCAGAAGACACCCAGAAGACGTCCAGAAGACGTCTTCTGCGCGCATTCTAATGTCTACCATCTTCTGGTTTCCAGAAGACGTTCAGAAGATCTTCCGGGAAGACGTCCAGAAGTTATCTTATGGACGTCTTCTGTATGACTTCTGTACAACTTCTGAATTCCGGAAGATGTCTTCTTGATATCTTTTAGGTGTCTTCTGTACATCTTCCCGGAAGATCTTCCGGACGTCTTCCAGAACTCAGAAGATGGTAGACATTAGAAGTCGCGTAGAAGACGTCTTCTAGATGTCTTCTGGATATCTTCTGGAACCCAGAAGACGTCCAGAAGACATCTTCCGGAACCAGAAGATGTACAGAAGTCATATCTTCGGGACGTCTTCTGGACGTCTTATTATATATATACATATCATTATATAGACATTAGAAGACGTCCAGAAGATGTCTTCTGGACGTCTTCTGCACATCTTCTGGGATCCAGAAGACGTTCAGAAGACGTCTTCCGGAATCCAGAAGATGTACAGAAGACGTCCAGAAGACATCTTCTGGACGTCTTCTGTAACTCTACCAAAAGTCAATATACGTATGCGTTCAGGTTACACGCATGCAGTTCGTTGGCAGGATGATACAAATGGAACAAAGAAGAAGGTTTTTTTACAAAGCTATTTATTTACATATTTACAGTTTCAATCATCAGCACCGTCTTCACTGTTACTAGCACTAGAAAGGATTGCCTTCGTCGGAGACCCCGCTTCGGAGCTGGTGGTTTCGTAGGCCCGATGCAAGTTCTCCTTGAAGATGGGGCGGAGGTGGCTGATGGGAACCACCAGGCCCCACTTTGACTTGTCCCCGAAGGGGTACGTCTTCTCCTCCATCGCAGTGAGAAGTTGGGACCCGAGGCCACACTACATGGGAAGCGTGTAGAGGGGGACCATCCTTATTAAATACAACTGTATTCCTTAAGTACCTTCTGTATTTTGCCAGGATTTCCCAGTATTTCGGAACGCTTCCCATGTAGTGAGCACCTACGGTTATCTATGGCAGATCTGCATAAGCCGACACTACAATCAATCAGTAGAACGGTAAATGTTGCCATTATTGAATTATAGTATATATATTACTGTTTTGGATACATTCCGCGTGATCGATCAGTAGAACGTTAAATGTTGCCCATATCATATATTATATAACATATTACTGTTTTGGATACATTCCGCGTGATTTATAAGCCTATACGGCAATTGTTGCCCATATTGAATTATATTATATATATTAGTGTTTGGGATACATTTACCGTTTTTCTCTTCCGATATCTTATGGAAACCCAAATATTCAATGCTGATTGTTTTGATATTTTACCGAACATTGATAATAATTCAATTGATTTAATTATTTTAGATTTGCCTTATAATCAAACTGCATGTAAATTTGATAACCAAATTATTGATTTAGATCGGTTATGGAAAGAACTGAAACGTATCGGTAAACCCCGAACTGCATATGTATTTTTTTGTACAACTCGGTTCGGACATAAGTTAATATCCAGCAATGAAAGAATGTTCAAATATGATATTGTATGGCAGAAATCGATGAGTTCGGGATTCTATCATTGCAATCATCAACCACTCCGATCACACGAAATGTTATACATATTCTATGATAAATTACCGACCTATAATCCACAAATGATTAACGGAATTCCTTACACAAGACAGCCTGGTCGACGCACTGAATTGTATACTGGTAACAGTCCCAGAATCGATACTATATCTAATGGGAAACGGTTTCCGAAATCTGTGATAAGTATTGCTAATGGTAATTACAAAAGTAAACACCCCACCGCCAAACCTTATGATATATTAGAATGGATTGTTAAAACTTATTCAAATGAAAATGATAATGTACTGGACCCATTCATGGGTATCGGATCAACTGGCAAGGTATGCAAAGTTAATAATCGAAACTTTATTGGCATTGAAATCAATCAAGAATATTATTTAATAAATGTAATCTAATCGACATAAATCCTTAGCACATCTAAGACATGTGGGTTCTGGATGAGTGGGTTTTGGATTTTTAATTTCCAAATAGTACCGATGCTTCCGACACACATATTTTTCACATTCATAACAAATTCTATTGCACATACGATAACATAAACAACACTGTTCATTTTCTTCTTCCTGCAAATTCAAACAACATACCTGTTTGTTTATTCAAATATTACCAATCCTTACCACATCTCAAGTTATGTAGGCAGGGCTTACAATAAATCCTAAAACCTGACAGGGTATCTCCTTGACACATTTCACAGACACAATAATTGCATTTGCAGCAAAACAGCTGCTTAGCACAAGACATACAGTAAGGACCCATTTCACAAATATGACACTCATATTCTTCTACATTCAATAGAAATGTATTACAGTCTATACAACGAAATTCGGAGTCTTCAGTCTCCTCCTGTAACATTATTCAAAAAAAAAGTTTAATCTTATGCTTTAGGATGATATGGCTTGAGGGTTGTGGGACTAATCTCACCCTTGTAAACTCTATGCATGAATGCATCAAATTCAACCCTAAGCTTCTTACAATGAGTTTCCAGAAGGGCTGTGAGAGCAGGGTCTTCCTGAAAGTCTTGGAAAACCACAGGAGCTCTTAACTTGGTCCTCCTTTGCTTATCCCTTGCCAGTTTGTCTTTCCAGATCCTATATTTGGCGACACACAACATTCTGGCAATCACCTTACTGTCATGTTCATCATCATCACTGTCGCAAGCCTCGTCACCACCGTCATCATTGTAAGGATCTTCATCAGACTTAGCACCATCAAAACCCAGCTCCTCAGGTTCCACATCAAAATCTTCAGCAGGATCACCTGCAAAATACATTTACAATAATAAAACAGTAAGTATTTGTTACTTGCTAGTGGAACCTTCCTTCTCAAGATGTTCCCTAATACATTTCTCACGATATTTTTGTGATAATTTCTTTCTGGCTACAAAACTCCTGACATCACCACCAATGTTGGTACCGATAAACACGCTCTTACGTCTTCCTACATGCCTTCTCGAGAATCTTTATCATTTTCAAACATGTAAGAGCCTTGTGTTTTCAATAAAGCATATTCCTCACCAGTATTGTCCTCGAACCTCTTCTGCTTCTTGGCAGTTTCCTCAGAGTCTGTAAATAACATTACAATAGAAAAGTAAGAGTATTGTTTACTTGCTAGTGGAACCTTCAATTTCCCCCTTGGCTAATAACTCTTCCCTCCATGCTATTTCAGAAACAGGAACTTCAAAATCTGGCTTGTTCTTATATTCTGCCAGATTCTTCACAGTACAAGCTTTTGCCAATAAACCCCTATTGGTAACAGGTTTAACTTGGTTAGGGAGAAGACCCACTGTCAATTTCCTGAGATCAGAACGAAGCTTCATGGGAGAGTGTTTCAATGCTAAAAGCTTCTTACCCTTCTCTGCGAGCCTCGCCTGCTTCTTGGCAACTGAACGGGTCACCTGCATATTTAATCATTACGATAATATTCATCAGGAATGTTTACATAGTAATCCTCCTCTGGGGTAGTATACCCACAGTAAAGGGCCTGATATGCACGGTCCTCCAAGTCATACTCCCTTTCTATGCTACGTTCACTTTCTATAGAAATCAATTCTGCATCTATATCTATTCTGCCTGAATATGCTATTATACATTCTATACAGCAATCTGTGGATATGCAGAAAATACATCTCAACTTCTGACATGAAGAAATTGGACATGGGAATATCCCTTCAAATACATCACACATATTGCAGCAGGGTGCCTGAAAATGCACAAGTATTTGATAAGAATAGTTTACAAGAAGAATGATAATTATAACAATAATACATTACCTTAGGTGCAGATGCCTCCTCGGTATCAGAATCAGGATCAGCAATCCTTTTGCCTTTGCCCTGAAAATATATTACAACAATTCTAAAAGATCTTTACATTTTTCACAATATAAGTATTTGCTAATATGTGTTTCAAACATAACTACTTCTTCTTTATTACAAAACTCATAATAAATACATTCTCCAAAACAATTCACACAATGTACCTTAACAGTAAGCTCTTGAGCAGGAGCAACAGCAGCATTAGGATCAACTTCAGGCTTCTTGCCTTTATCATCAGTAACTGCAAGCAACAAACACATAAATTAAATGTCAATATTACTATTACTTGCTACAAATAATGTTTCTCTTAGGCTACACAACCTACCAGCCAGACAAAAAGACCAGTCATCATTGCAATGAACTGGGCATAACAGAAAGCAGTGATTTCAACCTCATACTTGAGGAGGAACAAATTCAATTCTGCATTACCAATGCAAACAGCAAGCTTTCTGTGCACCTTGTCGTCACAATTATTCCAGTAACCAATGAAATCAACCCCCAAATGGGTCAGATGGAAAACCACAGTGAAAATGATGGTCACAAACAACACTCTGACAAGGATATGCTTGTCCTTGATTGACTGCTGAATAACAGCAGCCTTGCCTTCTGGCTGCAGATTGGTATTGTCAAAGGCCCATTGCTGGGCAAGGTCATTCTCATGTTCTTCAAAAGATACACCATTCCCTGTACCCTGTTTTGTCTTGAACCCGGCATCAACTGCTTGATACCAACGGGTATATACACCAGCCTTCGGGCCACCTCTGATAGCATAAAGAAGCCTCTTACCACCGTGTCCACGAGGGCTCTTGAGTGGGCCTCCTTCAGTGGTGGCCTCAGTAGCACCAGGACCAGCAAGGGTTGATTGTTTGGGAGCCATATCTGCACAAAAGAACAATATACATACACAATACTATTATTCCATTATTAAAAGAGTACATACTTATCTTTATCAATCAGTCTTTCTTTGTATATTCCTCAGACACAAAGCCTATACCATATCTAAAAGACCACTTGTAAACTAAAGGCCTCTTTTCAGGCAAAGGTGCTGCTTCTACTGCTGCTTCTGCTGCTGCCACGGAGATACGAGGTTCTGGAGCTTCGGCTGTTGCAGACATAGAACGGGCTGCTGCAGACATAGCACGTGTAGTCACAGGCATAACTACCTGAAGAAAGTTGAAGTAAGTTAGGAGTCTTGAAAACCTGCAAACAAACAACAAACAGAATACAGTCACTCACCCGGATTTCTCTGAGTCAAACACCCAGTCCTCAGGCTTTTCCTCAGGAAACTCCCTATAGTGATGGTCCCACCAACTCTTGGGTAACTCCTTTGACTCATCTGGCTTCGGATCTGCTTTCTTTTTTTTCTTTTCTGCTGCTGCTGCTGCTGCTGCTGCTTTCTTTTTTTTCTTTTCTTCTGCTTCTGCTGCCAGTTCTACCCTTCTTTTGTTAGCCATAGCTATGGTCTTTTCCTGAGGGGTCTGTTCAGCTGTTGCTGCTGCCAACTGTTCTTTCAAGTCTGCTATTTCAGTAAACAACTTTCGGGCGTTTGGGTGTATTTTTTCCTGCAAAGTTTCAACTTCAGCTTCAAGCTCAGCAATCCGTTGGTCTTTGTCATCCGAAGTTCTGTCAGGGGACTTCAGAACCCGGATCTTGGTGGCCGGTGCTCTTTTCAAAGCAGCTATTTCCTGGTTCAGTTGGTTAGTCAGTGTACAGTTTTCAAGGTTTGCAGCAGTCAACTGGTCAATATGTTCCTTTTTTTCAGAAAGGTCAGTCTCAGCGAGGAGAAGTTCAGCTTCGTTCTCAGAAAGGGAAACTTTCAGCTCAGAGTTTTCACGGGTCAGTTCTTCGATGCGTGCAGTCAGTTCACTGTCCTTTTCAGTTTCCTTTTCAGGGAGCCCGTCAGGGTATTTCAGGTCATAAAAACCCAACTCGTTGTCTATTATTTCACGCTGTTCTTCAGTCAATCCGGTATCCTCCAACTGACTCAGAACTTTCAGGTATTTTTCACAGTCCTCTTGCCAGCAACAGTAACCGCAAGAGCCCTTAGACTTTTCAGAGTCAGAGTCAGAAAGAACTGGGGGTTCTGGAACTGAAACTATCGGAACAGAACTTGTACTGACTGCTGCTGGTGTTCCTTTGATGCGTTTCGGCTGGCGAAGTTTGGTGTTCGCAGGAGAAGCACCGGGCGAATTCACGGTCAGTCTTGCCATAGTGAGCGATAACTGTGCTGTATTGTCTGTTTGTTTGGAAAAAAAAGAAGAACTGGTTTCTTCCATACTTTCAATAAAAGAAGAACAGGTATCACTCAAAGAAGAAAATTCGCTGTCGTGTGCAAGGTTTGTAAAAGTATCTTCTTGATCCGCGGCCTTCACAGCGGCGAAGCAAGGAACAACAACTTTTGTATGTATGGTATCCACAATAGAAGCATACACGGCGGGCTCTTCCGAATCTTGCAGCCGGTCACACTGTTTGACAAACACTTTTGGAGCCCCTTCTATCGATAAAACTCGCTCACAGGTGTCGATGCGGTGAGGTTCTTGCGAACAAAAGACTCCGTTGTACGCACACTTGTTGTCGCAACGCACATACATATTATTTTCAAAATTTAAAGCGATACAGCGAGCGTTTCCAACTCTGGCTTTTTTCGAACGATTCGCAAACGTTGGCAGTTGACGCAACGGATCCCAGATAGCCCCTGCACTGTTAGGTTTACGCGAAGTTACAACAAGGACAGGAGAAGATTCGTCCATATTTTTACCTTTAAGAAGGTTGAAGAAAGCAAGCGAGCTGTGCGAAAGCTGTGCTGACGGTGGCTGGCGGCGGAAACTTTTGTGAAAAGTGATGAAAATAGCCTGTTGGCGGCTATAAGACAAAGATACGATGATAAGATACGATGATAAGATACGATAAGAATGTAAGAGCCACATTAAGAGCCACCTTAAGGGACGCTTTGACCGACGCTTTTGGACACTTGATCTGGTGACCGCCACGTTACCGTCTTCGTGCGTGCGTACTGCGTACTGATACTGTAGTGTCATCATGATCGTAAATTGAAAACTGTTTTTCGCTAAGTATTTCCCTGGGAATAGAGATAGAGAAAATTAAAAAGAACTTTTACCAGTTATCGGGAACAATCTCCGATTGTTCCTTTTCTTTGTTTTCATTTAAGAAATAAATATAAGTATATATATTAATATGGCTTTGACTGAAGCTCAATTAAAAGCTCAAAGGAAGTATAGAGAGACTCATGTTGAAAAAACGAAGGCTTTGAACCGTAAGCATCAAAAAACATGGTACGAAAATCACAAAGAATTGCATCGAGAAAAAATGAGGGAATATCAACGATGTCGTCGAGCAATGTTAAAAAACGCTATTTGTTGCCAGAATTGAATTATATTATATATATTAGTGTTTTGGCAACATTCATCGCTTATTCTTATAAACATATTTAAAGAATATTATGTATATGTAAGTATATATGGATTTCGCAAACATTGATAAGAGTAAGCATGCTATTGTTAATTATCTCGGTCTCAAATGGATCAAGAATATTTCCAAAATGTATGGTGCTCAAAATTATGTCTTGTCTACCATAGAGAATGAAGAAATTCTAATAAAAGCTGAAAATCCAAATCATCAATCATCTCTTTGGACAAAAGTAAATCATCAAGAATTGTTGAAATTGATACAAAGTAATCATGGTATTTATGAAGTTATACAATCTCATGTGAAACGAAAAGTGTTCTTTGATATTGATGGGAAGGAAGAAATAAATCTAAACGTATTGAAAACAACTATTCTTGATAAATTCCCAAATGCCAATATGCAAATTAGCGGCTCAACTTTACCGAAAAAAGGAGTACCAAATTGGTCATATCATATTACCTTATCAAATTACTACTTCAAGAATTTGAATGATATGGCACCGTTTAGAACATGGACATCAGATGTCAAACACATCGATAATTCTATTTACACATCAAATAGAAACTTCAAATGTATCAATCAAAGTAAATCTAATGAATTGAGAATTCAACAATATATAGAAGGTAGTTCATTCTTAACCAAGCATTGTGTATTGATAGATTTCGATGAAGATAGTATCGATGCAAGTACATTGCATTGGGAATTTCAAGATAATGAACACTTGGAGAAACAACATTCTACAATTGATTTAAGTACAATAGTTGGTTTTCAATTGGAAATCCCGAAAGATTTCGATTGGTACACGACATCGTATCCACAAATCCTATCGATGATGCCAAACAAACCGAGAGGTCAAGAACATGAATTGCATCATACTATCACATGGGTGATAATGCTTTGGGCATATCATAGTAATATATCAATGGAACAATTTTTGAAATGGGTATCTCAAAAGGATGACGATAGAAAGCGACTTGAAAGGTACGAAGACTATTGGAATCGATCGAAGGATTCCTTCAATCCCGGCGATAACTTTATCAAGAATTTACTCTTACGATTCTATCCAAAGTTGTTTGAATATGATCGAAATTGTGTGAACTTTATTGAAAATTGTAATGTAGAAACAAACATGTATATGAATGATGAAAGATATCTATCTTGCGAAGACATTCATCAAGCATTGGAACAATCACCGATTATATACCTTACATCGTACATGGGGGTTGGCAAGACTAAAGCGACTATCAACTATCTTGATAAATATGAAAAACAATCGAGTATCATGTGGTATAGTCCAAGAATATCCTATGCCAACAACGTTACATTTCGGTTAAATCATTTGGGTTTCAAAAACTACAAGTCATTCAAACCGAAAGACCCGAAGATTACCAAAGAGAAACGATTAACCATGTCTATGGAAAGTCAATATAAAGTCATTGATCCATTTGCTGACCAAGAAAAAGCATTTGATATCATCGTTTTAGATGAATTAGAAACTTTCAAACAGGTATTGATAAATGACACAACACACCATAAACATCTTCCGGAAAACTGGCGAGTGTTTCTCCAATTGATGAGGAATGCCAAAAAGATAATCATAATGGATGCCTTTCCTCATAAAGCTATGATAGAATGGCTTGGCTTATTGCGACCTGAAAGAGTGCTAACACTTGGTAATGAGTTCATTCCACCATCACAAAGGGTCATCAAGTACGATAACAAAGATGTATGGAGGCAATCTCTCATCGATGAATTGAACAAAGGATACAACATCACTCTCTTCTATCCATACAAAACTGACTTCAAAAAAGGAAAAGGCATCTATTGTTATGGAATGGATACATTCAAAGATATCATTTTACAAGAGACCAATTTGGAAAAAGATGATATCATGTGCTATCATGCTATGAGCGATGACAACGATAAACAAACGACTTGTGATGTAGATACCGTTTGGTCGACAAAACGATTAATCATTAGCAATGTATCGATCACCGTCGGTGTTAATTATGAACGATTGCATTTTCACAAGAAGTTTGCCTTTCTCGACCCAAATACCGTAGAACCGAGAAACTTCTTCCAAAACCTGGGGAGAGTGAGACAATACCATACCAATGAATTACATCTATTCTATAAGAAGTGTGAAAAGTCCTCCGTAACCAAAGGGTTTACGATGCCATACAATGCACCCGATTGTCCAATCTATCGAAAATTAGCATTGATATATCAAGAAGAAATCTTAGCAAGGAACGACTCGGTGTATAGTTACTTTTTTGAAAAATGTGGTTATATCAATTTTGAGATGTATAATGGATCAAAGGAAATCGTTTGGAATAAATTGGACGAGTTCAATGCCACGGCGTATTTTGCATATGGAAACATCGAAAATACTGATATTGTAGATATACATGAAAAACTGAACCCATTGGTATATAAGAATCAATCATCGATGACCGATAAGCTTCAAATAGCCAAGTATCATTTTCAAAATCAATTTGAAGAAAACATACCCGAGCATTTCGTCAAGGATTTGTGGAATAGAAAATTGATCAACTTTGTTCGAAAATTCAAAATGTTCTATCAAAACGAAGATCATATACTATGGAGTTTGTTTTATCAAAATGGAGCGATTGATACCTTAGAGTTACCAAACAATCCATATTGGAACATCGATATAGAGAAATTCAAAGAATTCTTTATGATAGGATTTACGGGCTCAAAGATATACCCAAGTGTTATTTGTAAAGCATTAAATGCATACTTCGGAACAGATGTATACTCGATCGAGAGAGATACAAAAGGTAAGCGTGTTCGATTTCGTCTCCCCGGAAGTAACAAAATTGTTGATAAATATGTACATACAAGAAAGTGGAATCATTTTGTACCAGCAATAAGACAATTTCTAAAATAGCGTTAAATGTATCCAAAACACTAATATACATAATATAATTCGATATTGGAAACATTTAACGTTCTATACTATAAGATGAAACGCACACCGTGTCAACGATGTATGGCTATCAAAAAGGATGGACAACGATGTAAGAACATGACATGCAAATGGTCACCAATGTGTTACGCTCATAGACAAGTCAATGTACAAGACAGTACTATAGCCGACTCAGGTCAAGGTGGATTTGCAAGAGTTGATTTAAAAAAAGGTACTATGGTAGGACGATATACCGTGGGCACGATCAAACTTGATGCTGATCAGTTGCCACCGATGAATGATAGAACTCACATTTGGCAAAAGAATGCCAATACATTCTTTGATGCTGAAAAAACCAACTCGGTAGCCGGCAAATACAATAGTTGTACAGCACGAGATGCCAAACGAACCGGTTGTTCTCAGAATGCCAAAATAAATTCTGTTGGGAATGTGAAGCTTACAAAAAATGTTAAGAAGGGTGCCGAGATCTTCGTCCCGTATGGAAAAGCTTATTGGAATAGATAGTATCTGATGCCAACGACATTTTATGATTTACCAAAAGAACTTCAAGATAAAATATATTTTATGAAATATCAATTAGAGCTCAAGGACCGCCCGACAATTGACATTGAAGAGCTTAAAATATGGCGGGATTTTTTTGGTCTTCTTGACTTGGAAGAATAAACTCGTTAAAATTTCTCCGAAACATGCTTGGATGACAATCTTTCTTTGCAAGGTCAATAAATAGAAAGTCATATCTATCTTGGACTGCTTGATTGAAGACATCATAAAATTCTTCGGGGGAAACCTCACCGCCTAATTCTGAACTTATCTGTTTTAGCTCATCTTGATTTTTTGTCTTCATAAGTAGGATGTGGGTAAGGTTCGATCGTATAGCACGTTGTAGTCCCGCCCCGTTGCTCGTATATGCTTGGGTTGCAAACAACAGGGAGCAGCCGATCGAGCCCATATTCTTCGTTTTACCTTTATGTCGATGACTGATAACGAAACGGCCCAATCCCGATTTGGGTCTGAACACGGGTGAGTCTAAACAATCATCGAAGAATATTGCTACAGATGGTGGTCTATTGGTAACCTTGTATTTGTATTGTGGTGGTGCAATGTTATCGTTTTCGTCGGCAAACTCCAAAAGTAAATCAGCGGGTATTTCGTACACACTCATTTCACTCTTGTGTAACATGTCCATGAGTCTTTTATAACGTTTTGTTTTTTCAATATATGATTCATATTCAAGGGCTTCTTCATCTAAAATGTTTTCAATCTGAGGTATCACGTCTATCTCCGGTTCAAGGACATCACTCTCGTCTAAAGGAAGGTCTTCAAAATAGTGTTTGTTATTCTCATATGTCGGCGACACCAATATAATTCTCTCCAATGCATTGTTATATTGCATTAACCGTAGTAAATGAGTAAGGCTTGTTGTTTTAGCACCACCGCGTTTGGAATTTGCAAGTGTTACCATCGGTAATTGAATAAAGTCGTCCGGAGTCTCGATCGTAAAAGCACTCTTCTTCGGAATCTTAATATTGTAATTCTTATCTTTCAGTCTTTGGAACTGCATATACTATAACGATAGAAATAGACTAGAGTAAGCCTTATCATAACCCGGGTCCATTTCCGCGTCTTTCTTACGAGGTGGTTGTGATTGCGATTCAACTCGGCTTTGCTTTCGTCTAGTAGACTTCCTAACGATCACTTCAGGCCCTTCTTCCGATTGAGAGCTATCAGATTCAACGATGACTACCTGCTTTTTCGGTTTCTTCTTAGGGGCTTTTGGTTTCTTGACAACGATATGTTCCACTTCTGGTTCGGGTTCGGGTTCGGAATCTGCCTGTGGTTCCGGTATAGGTGCTTTCGTCGTAGCTTTCTTGATGGTTTCTTGTGCGTCGGCAACTTTTTGAGATTCCTTAAGTTGTTCGGCCATCTTGACATCTTGTTTTTGTTTGGCTTTGGCTTGGCGAGTGGTAAGAGCTTTATCCCTCATCAATCGTAGGCGTTCAAGTGTATCTGGGTCGGTAATTTTCTGACCTTTAACTGGCATTAAGTAACTATAAGATACCCTAAGAAATAAAATTTCTTGATCTGACCTAAGACAATCGCTAATACGTTAAATGTTGTCAATATTGAATTATATTATATATATTACTGATCGGGAAACATTTTGCGTGATTTTATATTAGTATAGTATATACATGACCAAGGAGGCTTGGATTACAAAACTAAGGCAATGTGCTCAAGAATATAGACAAGAACACGGAATCAAAAAGAAGGGTAAGATGACACAAGGAGATAAATTGAAAAGCTTGCGTGGTCGTCCGGTCGTTAAAAAGCCGAAGGCAAAAAGTAGAACCGTCTTAGACCATGGTACTCCATCAGGACAACCGGTGTATCAACAGCCCGTCAAAGATGCTGCTTTGCCGACCAAAGCACCTCGTAGGATAGCTCCTATCATGGTAGCACCTTTAGACCAAACAAGCATTGGCACAATAACGGGTGACTCAGTATTTCAACGACCTACCGAAGAGTACACCGGTGTTTCAAATTATCGAAAAGCCATTGATGATATTGAGAAACGTATAAAAATGAGAAAACAAATGAAAAAACAAATGAAAAAAAGTCGCGGTAATGCCACAAAAATATAATTTATATAGTATAGGAAGATGCCCCCTAAATTGAGAAAACAAAATCCTGAGGCACGCCATAAGCTCACTGCTGCAGATTGGGAAGACTTACAAAGTAAAAATTTAAGTGGTGACGATCGGACGAAAGCTGTACGTGATTACAAGAAGAAGTATCGGAAATCAAAAGAGAAGGTTGAGAAAGTTACAAGACGACAGTGGGCAAAGCAAGGTAAGAAACCTGTCAAAGAACAAAGTAGACTTGATGAAATCAATAAGTATACCGTCGGAGATTCTAAAAGACATATCAAGAAATTCAGTACCGATGTTGAAAAACTTAAGGTTCCCTTTACAACGTTTCTTGAAAGAGCTGGTCCCGATGGTAGCAGTTTAAACTATTGGTTACCTGATAAATCAAAAGGAACTCAACAAATTTCGATGAGAGCTGTGTTCGAGGATGGGACCACATCCAAGTGGGTCAAAGGTTCAGATCGCCAAGATGTGATGACGAAATTTGAAGAGATGCTGCAAAGTCCGAAGGGTGGAGATAGCAGCAAAAAGTCGGTCGAGGTTGCCAAAGATATCGAAGTTGAATATTACTCTTCCAAACCACCAGAAGGTAAAGGTAGCAAATGTACGGCAGCTCCGAAGAATAGTGTTGAATTGCGATTGAAGCAATGTGTGATTAAGATTGAATCTCGCAACAATTGTGGTATCAAATCTTTGGAACTTTTACATAGGAAACGAAAATTAGATAAGATGTTGAGTGATAATCTTATAAAAAAGAATCAATATGAAAACAAATGGAAGCAACTCAAAAG
>LGRX02032824.1:0-20791 GCA_001247695.2 Cymbomonas tetramitiformis
GTAATCATATTGACAGCTGATAGAGGTTATTATAGACATTGCTCTGATTCATTAATCAAGCTTTGTTCTAATTTACTTGGAATCTGAAGATATCACTTTGATACTCTTTCAGTGCACCGCCATATGCCCAAGTAGATGATAGGTTACTGACAAGTTACCACTTAAGTGACTGCACTTAAAGTTGATACACCTATATATTCACATTAGGGTTTGGTCTATTTGTCATGGGTTTCAATCAGTAAAACCCAATGTACCAAATATTGACCATACATATATCTTCACATATCAACATGAAAAATGTCAAATTCCATTTCATGTATTCAGGTGAGATATATTACAGAGGTGTAACAGCTGTATACATTGTAGTATACACCTAGTGCTCACACACTCACTGACTTATAAGTCAAAAAGTGGTGAAAATGGGTAAAAATCTCACACGTATGATTTCAAAATGAAAATTCGGGTCTACTTTTTTTGCTGATCCAATTTTTTACCTATCAATGGTTTATGCCAAAATATTTCAGCACTTGTAACACCCTGTAACACCCTAATAATCGCGTGCAAAAAGTAGGGGATGTAACGTACCTCTCAAGTATCACGTGGTAAACAGTGACATGCTAAATGCAGTTTTGCTTCATTCCTTCAGGAAATGTTCATACTGCTTAAATTTGATATAATTAAGTGTTACTGATACCATGTAACACCCTAATGTCACTGTAGGTGATGAAGGTCACAGTAACCCTACACACCCTAAAATGCCACTATATAATAGTGAAACACTCTGTATTTGGCATTTTGGTCATGCTGAAATCAGCACATTCATGACCAATATATCGGGCAACAACCCAATAACTGTACAGCTGCTTCCTATGGGAATTGCATGCTGCTTAATGAGGTAATACGCACTTGACAACTGCCTATGGAATTCACACTTCCTTGAGGGGGGAAGAAGGTGGAACCATATATATACTTCACCTCATTATATCAATGTACAAATATAATACATGTACAATATTCAGATATATATATCACACACACACATCCATTTTATATTCCGATATGGTGATTTCTGATGGATTGCTTTTGATAAAACCACTGCATCCACAAGTAACGTTGAAATCTGTACAACGTTAAACCCACCGCCACTAATAAAGCGTAAACTCGGATGGGAAACTACATCCCAATGACTATAAGTTGACTATTGCTCAGCATTTACATTCTCGAGTAAGGGCGGAATGCTTAACTATATATATAACACATAACCTTATACCATGCTTAATTGCATATCTTTGGATCAGAAGATGATAGTTATATAATGTATATATATATCCCACCTGATACACTTTGGCACTATAGCCATACATAAGAGTGGGAAGGACAGGTGCATCGCTTTAGGACTGGTTGATATAGTCCCAGTACTGAAGGCAGAATGTGGCACCCGAATAACAGCTGACAACTGTTGGGTGACCACCATGCAAAACCTTCCAGGCGTAACTCCTTCGTCCTAGGATGCAAGTGAATTGTTCATAATATGTTGACATCACATAAAAGCATTCTGAGGAAACCCCTATATATTCATGTGAGTTGTCATCACTACAAATGATATGGGTTTCGAATCGTCGAAATGAGTATAACTCTGATGAACTCATTAGTACAGAACAGCTGCTGAGATTATTCCTCCGGCTGGATTGCAATCATTCACAATCCCTGTACATTCCGGTGACAAAATTTTGCACTGGACTGATCACCACATTTGGTATAACCTGTGATATATAAATCATCAGAAAAAGCGTTGCAATCAGTACAATGCTGTCTAAACTCACAAAGATGCGTAATAGATCTCCTCAGATGTAATAAATTGAGGCACAATGTGACCTGCGCTAAGATCGCGTATGCATGGACACAATATGACTCGTGCCGATGACGTGGACACATTTCATACAACCCCCGGTACGAGCGGACAAGGTTGACTGCCACAACATCACATCTGAAATCAATAAATCACTCAGAGAGAAGGTGTTGACATCAGTACAACACCATTATACATATAGTCATGAGGAGTTTAAAGAAGACACAGTCCCTCCGATATTGACAACATGGTACACATATTACCATACTCTCTGATTATATATTTGATATTCCACAGCATACGATGATGGTAATAACAAACCACTTCGTAATAACAAACCACTTCGCCGCTGGAGGGTAGTGTTGTATTTTATACAGCACATACATGGGCACTATGTGACCCACGCTGATGACGTGAATTCGGGCTGCATCCCAAAAACTGCGATGCACCTTCGGTGCAATGGGCTGCATCCCAAGAACTGCGATGCACCTTCGGTGCAATGGGCTGCATCCCGAGAACTGCTGTCCAGCTTCATCGTAAGCTACCACGTCATCACATATGAGGTCGGACCTCTGTTGTATTTAAACGGCGCCTGACAACCGCCTAGCAATTTACACTTCCTTGAGGGGGGAAGATGATAAGCTAAAAAAATACAACTAAAACCCAAATAAATAATAAAGACGAATAATAAAACAAGTAAGTTGCATCATCGTTTTTGTTTTGGTAATCGTGACTATATACAGTCAAACCATGCAAAACTCCATGAAGTTGACACACATATGTATCGAACATTTCTAAGGTCATCAGCCATGACGTACATATGAGCTTGATTTTGGAGACCTAGACATTTGTATACATCTGGTCTAGCATGTATCCAGACTAGAATTGTATATTGATTCGGTGCAAGCACTATAGCCTCTGCCACCGATGATCACTGAAAAAGGGCAACCATTCTTGATATTTCATACATATCATCTGATTGGATCATTAAAGGTGTCAAGAGTACTCAATGCAATATACAGGCTACGGCCTGAGTACAACACCTAGATAGGTCAAAGCCACCGAGCTGACCAATGCAGCATAAATGCTAGCTGCCTTTGAAGGCTACATAATAAGTATATTGCCCTTATGTCTTGAAATATATCCGTGTATTGGCATATCTTTGAGATAGTCATGCCTGCTGAATAAGCCATACCGGTCATCTTGTCTTCATTGATCATTACATATATTATCATACCGCCATTGAACAATGCCTATTCTGTGAGATTATTATATCACGAGGCAGTTCAATAGTGCACATCAAAAAATTACAGTGCAGCAGAGATCATCAGCTCTTCATCAGACCTTTTAATGGCTACTATCCCATGGTCCTTGTGGGAGGACCATAATCGATTATGGTCCTCCCACAAGGACCAATGTTGCAAGAATTTAATTGGACATTGGTTCGGATCTAGAAGGCGCACCCAATGATTTTTAGTATCAATGGGACATATATTAATTACTTCGATGCTTGGTCCGGCCTGGATCCACCCAATATATCCATGGCGTTCGCATTTGCGACAAGCACCCTCAACTTTTTCAGATTGCATTTTTTGAAAATTCAAAAAGGCACAAAAAGATACGATATCTTCACTAATTTTTTGGGAATAGTATGTGCAGGCTACACCTGCGTCCATGCGATCATATCGATCTTATACACATGTCCCCATCATATTTGGGTCATGCGTCATGTTGGAGTGCATATATTGGCCATCTCTAATGCTTATTAACAACCGTACACCTTTTTAGTCGATTTTTTAGCCGGAATGGGATAATCGGTGCAAACATGACCCATTATCCACGATGCCCGCTAGAGTGCGTTCACAGTGTGGTAGGAGCGTATGGTGCATTGGTGCTTAAACTTTTGAAGTATATCCATAAAATGATTTTTTGAAAGCTTAACATAAGCCATATGGGCAAGTATGTGAGCGATGTGCACTCGTTAGCTTGACGAGAAGTGAAAATTAGAAGTGCAAAAATCACAAAATCCTTATTTCACTCGGGAGTGATCACCCGCCACGGTAAACGAGTGCTCAGATGGCGACTAGAGTGTGGACTATCCAACTAAGTTTTCATATTTGGTCATAAACTCGAAGTGTGCGACCATGAGCGGTCAACACCGCGCACCATGCAACCGCTAGGACGCTTAAAGACTATGGTCCTTGTGTGAGGACCATCTTTTTTTCGACGATTTCGATAAAAAACATATCAAAAGCGCACCCTTTAAGCACGCCCCTCTAGCACACGCGTGGACGATCCTGTAGGGGAAATTATTCAATTGACTCATAAATATGATGCCAAAAGCACATATACGCCTCAAAGATCCATGTGGTACTCATAATAGTCATCGCGCGTTGGTCCTTGTGGGAGGACCATGAATTTGGATAGTAGCCATTAAGGTTGAGTTGTTGTCAGATGTATTGATTTATCGGACACCACATCTCAGAGGTTTATCCATCATGGAAGACAGAGTCCGTGCAGTCATGGCTATTCAGCCTCCAACATAGCTAACATAGCAAAACAGCCTATAACCCAACTGTTGGCAAGCAGCCTCTACGCCGCATGGCTAAAGATGGCAAGTCTAACCTTCGGTCATTCTTGGGCATGGTCGGCAAATTCAGGATATTTATCCCGAAATGCTTCAAGATTGCCGAGCCACTCATGTTTTCCATGTGTCATATGAAAACAGCCAACATACCGCCCTATGACAAGAGTCATCTCCTTCAACAAGGGGAAGTGGGTTATGCTGTAAAATTGACCAGTCTGATCATCATAAAGGTGACAGATTTGAGAAAATCGATTGAAACTTGTATTGAAAATGACTATTCCTTAAGATAAGGTATACCTAAGGGAATAAAGGTTTCATCGTCTAAAATAGGAAAGGAGTTTTTCATTGACTCTAGTTCCTGAATCCAGAATCACATAGAAAATATATTATATCCTGTGCATATAGAAAGTACATTAGATTCAGATTCTGAGCATACAAGTGGACTTGAATGCACTCGGGTTTGTACTGAGTTGCAATTATCCAAAGTTTTATTCTGACATCACTACTTATTTGTGGAATAGCATACAATGGTATAAACCATCCACATATAGATTGACGTCATACTTGTGATATCATATCATTTTGGCATATAAGACACGCATGCTTCATTGAGGAGTTATGACTCTTTGAAAGCTCATTCTGGAATGTTTAGAAATTTGTCGCCTTGTCCATTAGGCCACGAAACTTGGGAAAAGCCATGGCGGGACTACTCGAACCCGCAAACTGCAGATCGGTTTCCTAGCACGGTTCATTCTCATTCTGAAAAGTGACAGAAATTTTATATTAATGACAAATAGTCATCAACAAACCACAATTATGTCGGCATTGAAATAACACATTTATCATTCATACTTCTTTACCATGACAAGTCTCTGAATAGTGTATGCCCAAAAATAAAATAAGCACCATTGAGATATGTGATCATGTACCAAAGAAGATTCATATATACACATATCACTAGGCGATGCCATGTTCTAGTCACAATAAAATGACATACCAACCATTCATCTAGGACGGAAATTCAGCTCGTAGTAAGTTGTTGTCATTGCAGACACTAAATCTGTGAGCCTTTTACGACAGTAGAGAAATGGTATTCATATTCTTGATTGACTCTTTATTAGCTTCCATACCAAAGTGAGCTTCGGTACCATCACTAGTTTCGTTGTTCATTATGACAATCATTATCCAAAAACATTGATGTCTAAAGTTAGGCACTCTATTGTGATCCTGAACCAACAATGTATGTGGGCTGCAACCCAAAAACTGCATATTGAATCATAGTGAATGGACATTGGCATTTGACATCATCTGGCATTCGCCACATTCAAAAGCGGCAGGCATGTTGCCGGTATGACGTAGAGAGAATCGGTGTTCATATTGACATAATATTCTAAACCGGTAACAAAATATTCTGGGGTGATAACAGAATATTTTACTTACGTGGCAACCGATAACAGAATATTCCATGAAGACAGGAATTCACAACAGGGTATCCTATTTGGTTTCAAATTGGGCATTTGGATCAGAAATCTAACGTAGGTCACCACCGATAATCTGCCTAGAGCAGATTTTGCCCAAATCCAGCAGATTTTGCCCAAATCACAGCAACAACCTTCATGCCGAAAACCTGCATGCCGCACACTGACAATCAATTGCTGCGCACGTGGATCCACAGCTGCAGAGCCTATGCCTGTTGGATGTTGCTGCGCGAAGAATGTTGTCGGGCAATGGATGTTGCGCACAAAACGGATATCGCAGTGCAATGTTCCTACGCATGAATGTGTCTGCAGACAATGCGACACATATACCAACACCGATGCATGCCGCGCACATAATGAGGGGAGAATGGTGAAAATATTGCACACAGTTGGAAAAAGCCAAACAAAAGCAAAATGTGTTGTGACCATCAGTAGGCAGAAAAGCGCACCTGCTTACAAGATCACCAGAAGCCACTAGCCGTGTTGTCATACTCTCTCAAGAAGGCATCATCGTACAGGAACGGGTCGTCATAAGGCATGTATGTGGGTACGATACGGTTGTCGGTGTTGTCGCCGACGTGAAAAGAAAAAAAGTGACATACTCCTACCGGAGACGTGATGTTAGGAGGTGCACAGCTGTCAAGCCTGCCCCTTTATTTCTACCTATCTACAGATGTCCCAGGCAGTTATCACTTGCAAAAGTTAAAACCCTCCCTGCAGCCCTGCCTCATAACGGGAGGCTGCAGTTCAGATGGCACGGGCGACAAGCGGTTAAAGATGCCCCCACTGTTTATTTGGCACCAGGCAAGCAAGTTTGTCCGATGCCAAGTGAGGCCGTCTACTAGTGGAGCCCCTAATGGGGTCTCCCAGTACGTGCGGCCCGGTGGGGGTGCATATCCTAGGATACATGCAATTCTAAAAGCACACGTTGTGCTCCAACTAGAGCAAGATCTGCAGAGGGTAGATGTTGAGCAGATATTGTGGTCGAATGTAGATGCGCCAGTCTAATGACCACGCCGCTGCCGCCGCTGAAAACCCCCAGATGCGTCGTGGTGTGGGGGACGAAAAGCGGATGCCGGCTCTGTCGTGCCTGTCCCGCCAGGTTGCCAAACTCGTCGGCCGCTGACTCGCTCCCAGCAGGTCCTGCACATGCGCGCTGAGTGAAGGCGCGCCAGGGAAATGTAGCTGGCGGAGTTCCTTATCAGACGTGCTGGTCATAGACCTCCACGTCCAAGCCGTCCGCCTCATGCCAGGGGTCCTCGTACTCGAGGTCGGCGATGTCCTCGTCCTGCGAGTCCCCCTGCGCAGCTGCTTTCCCCTTTTTGCTCGTTCTCGGTGGGCTAGGCGGCACCGATGCCGGTTTACCACTACGTTTCTCACCAGGAGAAGGCGGTGTGCCAGACGGTGCACGCTGAACGATGTCCGAAAACGTTGAGTCCGAAACCGCTGCACCACAGGATGGCGCCGCGGTTTGCGCGAAGTCTCTGGACTTCACTGTTCCAGAGGCGTTGCCAAAGGTGAAAGATGCTCCTGGCACGACTGTTGGCAAAACGGAAGGAGTCGTGAAAAACCCCGTCGTCGCTGGCGGATCTCTCCGCTCAGCGCGCTCCTTCGCGTTCTGTCGCTGCGTGGTTCTCCTGAGGGTCCTGACGCTTGGCCCCTGCGATGAGGCGGTGCCACGCGTGGATGAAGAAGGCGGAAACGTCGATGAAGTCGCCAAGCCCGGTGCTGTCGTGCTAGCCCGCTCAAATGCGGGAAGGCACACCATTGCCGCTGCTGCAACTGCTCGAGTCGCGTGCAGAGCCAAATGCGTTAGGCTCTGTTGCGGCGTAAGCGCGATGGACTCGTCGTCACCGATGCATTCCGGCAGGGCCGCCCCCTGCCTTCGTGCTAGCCTTTGTGCTCTCAGCGCAGCCTGAGCTGTGCTGATGAGTAACTCGAGGCTCATCTCCGCTGCTTCGTGCTGCGGACTCGTTGCCGGTCCGCAAGATGTCGGCTTTCGCCCCCCCATGTCGTGAGAGCCCGCTTTAACACAAAATTCTCGTGAATAATTTCAAAATTATCTTCCCTTTATCCATTATATCGCTTACAAAGGTGCCTCGTGTGGGAGATGGCCGCTTGCTGCGCGACGTTCTCCTTGTTGTAGCCTCTGGCGGACTTTTCGCTGCGATGGCGGGATTTCGCCATGACCTACACGCAACCAACAAGGACAAATGATATTATTCCGGAGCGTTCGGGTATGAGTAAGGGAAAGGAAAGCAAAGATAGGAGGGTTGTGTGCAAGTGTTATGGGTGCATCCTACCTGTTGGTCATGCATGCCCGCAGCATACCCGTCGGATATACCTTTTGCTCGCATGTCGTGGTTGGTATGCTCCCTAGAGCAACCAACAGTGCGGGTGATGGTCTTGATAAACGCTCCCGCGATTTTAACCTGAATGGGACGGTCAACAAAGTCGCAAAGATTGTCATAGTTGTCGTAGTCGAGGGCGAGGAAATACGCTGAGTTGGTGTAGCCGAAGAATTTTCGAAACGCGATCTCGTCCTTGTACAACTGCTGCACCAGGCAAAACCGAGGCATGACGACATTGGGAAAGATGTCTTGGTACTCGAATTCCAGTCTGAAGTCGGTGGAGTCACCCTTTTTCTTGGTCTTCTGTTGTAAGAACGCGTTGGCATTGAACCGAAGGCGTTCACCAGGGCTCTCAGCAGAAGTGTACGGTAAACCTAAACGCACATAAAAGAAAAGAAACGATATCTTTGTTTGCTTAGAAACCGGACAAGTTAAAACGAAAGATTTGAAATAGGAAGTGAAGCAAATGACATATTAGAAGCAAAGAGGGAAAGTCAAGTCAAGAAACAGGTACAAAACACAGAAACGAGATAACGGACAGAACGGGAAAACACATACCTTCATCCAACATAGCGAAATATGTGAGCTCGAGGGCAAGCAGCTCTTCACCTCCACGAATCCAAGTCTCGTTCATAAGGGAAAAAGCCCGGCGGTGCAGAATTGACCACGGATCGTTTCCGGCAAGAAAGTCGCTATGGAGAATGAGCTGCATATCGGCCTGCGAAGGGGGCTCATGGTGCTTCACCACTGTCCCATCAAGTTTGGGCATGAGCGTGTCCATAGCCCCCTTGGCGTATTGCCACTCCGAGTCAACGAAGAAGTTCATTTCAGCTCGTGGATCCTGTACGTCCGTAACGAACGAGGGCGCATGTGTAAAAACATCAGAGCACAGTCGTGTGAAACACAATATCAAACAGAAAATATGCGGGAAAGGTTTTCGCCATGCAAATGTACCTTGCTCAACGTTTGATCAAGGGCCTTGAAGTGGAGATTCCACTCTCGATTCAAGCCACAGAAATAGTGATGTGGGGTGCTTCTTTTCATGGCCTCGCCTTTTCGGAGTCCAGCCGAACAAACCCATGCCGCCTCGTCCGACATGCAGGCAAGAAGTAAATCTGGCGCTGTGGGCCCCTCATTTTCAGAGTCGCTAACAAGTGGATAGTCATACAGTCTTGGGTCGCTTGTAGCAGGGAGTTTGGCGTAAGCCTTTAGCCACTTAGAGAAAAAGTTGCTGGCGGTTTTGGTAGAGCGAGCTGTGTTGGGCTCCTCCTTGAGCATCTCAGTGAAAAGCTCTGCTCGACGCTCCTTGAGTCGGTCGAGAATCTCTGGGGACAGTTTCACACAGGCCTTCCCCTCCCTCTCCGTCGGTGCAAGAACCATCGCGAGGTCCTGAACAGGGGGTACAGAAACAACGAGGGCTGAGCTGGTCGGTCTGGCTGCGCGTGTTGGGACGCTTTTCCCGATGGAGTTTCTTGACCCGAGCCACGATTCCACCTGGATTCGCCTCCGGTTTGGCCTTGCATGCCCTTCTCTTGGATTCTATGGCACCAGCACGCTCGTATACCATTTTCAATTGGAAAGCACGTGCAAAAAGAAAAACAACAATTAGTTACAGCAAGCGGTGTTCGTCAAGTCAAACGCGAAAAATGAGCTGGATTCAAAACTGGTTTGGTCAAATTCGTCAAAAGAGATTTTGAATTTTCGACTGAGGACGCTGCGATCGACGATCGATTTGATCGAACGATTCCATTCAAATCATTTCCTAAATGTCACGAAACGATCGCGATCGATGCGCTTCGAGGACTCCAGACTCGTAAAATGCACGCAATCCGACGTGGAAAGTAATAACAAAGTGCTTCAACCGATATCAAATCCGGCGTGGCCACTCTTAAAAATCCGATAAGCTAATCATCGGTTTTCTACGGGGTGACACCACCGGCATCGTCGCGCTGACGCGCGACGATACCAGTGGTATCACCCCTCCGAAAACCGATAACTATCTCATATGACGGTCTACAAGAAAACGAACCTGACCAGCGGTGGCCAAGGTGTCACTGCAAACTCAGATGAGATGGCACAAATCATACATGTTTTATTAGCGGGGCGGGAATGACGAATGCGGCTGACGTGCGTGGCGGCACCTCAGGGCGATGGGTGAAACAGGAGGAGATGCTCAACCCCACCTTATGTGGGGACAGAGGGAGAAAGTCTCCCCCGCCCCTCATGGCACCACTTCATCAGGGGGTGTTAAAAACAATTATGATTCGATTCGTCATAATTATCCTAACAATCTTTTCCTGCCCTTGCCCGGCGAGCGGTGAGCTACTGAGTATGGCGTGTACTGCGCAACGAACCGGTAGTCACCGGCATCATGACGCGAGGATCCACCAGTTGACCATCTTATCGGCGCATCTAAGGACATCGTGCAGTGACTAATGAGCGATCTAAATGAAAGCCTTCCATCGTGCAGTTGATATTAATACGTTCCTTCTATCATGAAAGTTCGGAAATAAATCTCCACGCGTTAAAAACATGAAGTCTCAAACAATTTCACGAACATCGAAAGAAAACATTCGATGGCGGTGTACTCATTCATGCGGTAGTCCATACCAACTCTGGCACTGGCAATTGACGAATCATATCCGTGTAGTTAGGGTGCGGGCATGTGTAGTCAATAACATCCCGACTTGATGGGGTTTTTCATAGTCCCCACATTTTAGGGTTTTTAGGCCCTAAACCCGTACGCTTGTATCCTCTCCGGGCTCACCAACATATATCAATATCTATATAGCCTTATGACCCATAAATAACGTTCAAAAACATGCATACCGTTATAGAAGAGTACAACCATATTCTATTCACAATAACACGTACGCGTATACCGGGCAACACACACGGCATTACGTTTAAACCAATAGCCTTTGTTTGTTAAATGTCCTGCATATCACAATTCTGGTTTATCCTCCGGAACAATCATGTTTGCGAAATTCGCTTCTTTGCCCTATGCACTTTATAGTGTTTTGGCCCAAGCACTTTCTCCAGAGTGTCTAGTGCACGCGATCCAAGTTCGTTTGCTTGATCCACTTGGCCGTTCTCTGTCCAAATGATTCACACTCATACATTCGCCCTCACATTATTATAATTAGAACTTGGTATCAATATGACTTCGCTAAAACCCCCATATTCATAGATACACATCGACACAGGCGTGCATTCAAGTGGGTTGAACTCTCGATATTCACGAACACAAGTCACATAATTACAGTATTGTAGAGTCACAAGACGATCCCCGCGTCAAAAACTAAAATCTCCTTACACCGCTACTATCATGCATGCTTTGTTGTGTGCCTTGCCCCACGTTGCAACAACATGAAGCACTGTTGTGTTCCTAACAAAAAATGCACGTTTTCCATCATCAATAATCCTACTATCATTATGCAAAGCTCACCTGCATTGAGGATGGCGAGGTTGACCAAGGTTTCAGCAGTCTTCGGGTGCCCGCTTCCGAGTGCTTCTTCTTGAATTGCCAAGGCGCGTTTGTACAGTAGCAGCGCCTCCTCTAGCTTACCCATATCTGCCAGGGGGGCATATTGGTGTGTCAACTTATGAGAAGTGGCACATCGCATGATCGAGTAACATGTGATACGAGGAAGTGTGCTCGTATGTTACATGTTACATATAAGCTTTCTTCCGGTAATAGTATCGAGTGAAACCTAACGCAGTGGTTGCTGCGCCCTGTTGGCTACCATTGATTTTCAATTTTAGATGGTGCACGGATAATGCTATGGCCAGGGAGAAGGCTAGGTCTGAGCTCCCTCAACACGGCAGTTCAAAGGCTCCGCCGGCCGGCACAACACCGCATAGAAAGGGGGCTCATCTTTCAGCGGCCGTAACAATGCAATGTATGGAGTTAACGAATTGTAAAGAAATAAAGAAAAAAAGAGGAACCCTTGTTCATGATGAAACGAGATATTTGGATATAGAGGAACTAGACATCGTGGCAAAGTGGTAGGCAGAATAATCTACTATTTTGTTGAGGGGACTCCTGCATGGTATGCACGTATACCATGGAAAGCGGAACACGGCAAAAGATAAAGCACCACAGCCCCAACTGCACCACTCAGCCAAATGTTGTCAAATGGCCATCGCCCAAACAGTTCTGTGTTGTGGGAGTCGAGTGAATGCTCGCTTACATCGCCAGTGTATCTAAGCCGACGGTATATACTTATAATTAATTCCGAAATAATATGGCATCAAATATTGCGCAGACCTTCAAAAACCAGAACAAAGCGGAAGGTTAGCTCGCCACAATGTTGGCTGATTTTATGGCTTCAGCCAGAGATATAATGCAGCAAATGTGGCATATAGTTGCGCATATCACAAATTTCTTGTCCGACATACGTCAAACACATGATATTTGTGTTTGCATCGAGTTGATTTCCAAGGTTTTTAGTGAAGCTTCGAGTTTCCGCTCAAACTTCACTTGATTTTTTTTTGTATCGTAGCTATGCAGAACCCTGTGAAACGAAGCACCATCGATATCTATCCACGCTTTCCTTCGCGCACACAACTTTTCAACATAAAGTGCGTGTGGCGATGTGCTTGTGGTTGGCATCCCGCCATTGCACCGCCGCACGCTCTTTGAAATGGTGGTGGTGACCGTTTCGATGTTTCGACAAATGTCGTTATCGGGACCATATGGTCACAAAACACTTTCATATGGTATTAGCGAACGTTTACAAACAAGTGAACATAGCATACCTGTGATGGATGGCCCATCACCGGCATGCTAACAGGGATACAATCATAACCCGACCACAACCTCTAGATGATGTTATGTGTATCGGGGGAGTAAATGACCCAAGTGGACACTTAAAGAAAGAGCCCAGAGCTACCGATCAGGAATCTTATGATAATTATGGCGAAGGGAGAGATGACTCACGGTGCGTGATGTTTCCAATGTTGTAGATGGTCGTGGCCACATCAAAGTGCTTATGGCCGAGGATGCTCTCTCGAATGGCCAGGGCACGCTGACACATGGATAAGGCATCCACCTCCTTCCCCATATCTGGACCTCGCCTCCTCCACGCCCCCATCACCTCCCGTTGTCCATCACTTGAGCCACCAAATACTGCTGACATAGAATATATGATACCCACCCACAGGACTCCACAGGACTCCACCGGACTCCATAGGACTAGGGTGGTCCAGCCCACGTGTTTGCGTTGCCTCATCTGTTTTAATTTCGAGGAAGAGCAATGTAATTCTAGGTATGGCGCGAGTTTTTCAGCCCTGTCAATTCAGCCGTGTCAAACTCCGCACACATGCAATTTGCAAATGTTGCGCCGGTTGCTCAAAGGACCAAGCACGACAATGGTCATCGGTGGCAGCGGCGATGCTGCTGCAATTGCTGTATGATGGAACCATGACCAGTAAAGCTCAATGCTTGGCTTCACGCCATCCAATGGAATTCACACTTTTGGAGGTTTTCAGGGAGTTTCCAGCCAACACCGTACCACAAAAGAGAACGCCGAGATTGTCCAAGGTGGTTGCGGTTTCAGGGTGCTCGGAGCCGAGCGCTTCCTCCTGGATGGCCAACGCGCGCTCGTACAACGGCAGCGCCGCCTCCAGCTTGCCCATCTCTGGGAGGCCCCACCCCCTCCCCAGCCACGAGTCACATTGTCCTCGCTGCGCACAATTTGCTGGACCTAGATCGACACGCGGAACCCACCATGAGCGTCGCAACGCGCAAGTCCTCAACTCAAGACACCATGACAAACCAATGATCAACTGGCTGCGCCTTCCAGTGGAATCGAGATGTGATTTTGTTGTGGCCGCTGGATACGCTGTCGGTCATGTGGTGTTCGCAGCTGCACCAAAAATCGTGGCATGCTCCAGATGGCTTGTCAGACACATCGCTGTTCATATCCAACTAGTACACGTAGTACATGAAAGAAAAATGAAAAGAGTAGTCACCCTTGTTCGGGGTGTGGGGACGTAATATATATGTGTGTGGCTTATCCTTGGACCGACTCCTTTGGCACACCGTAGCCGCAGAAGACCGGCTGCACTATGTATACCCACACCGGGGATCATAGGATTCAGCCATAACGTTCGGGACACTTATCCGGAATTTCCGGAGCTCGAAAGTGAAGAATGGGACCCCCTAAGCCTCGTTGGGCCACTTGAGCCTCCCCGTAACTGCATTGCCGGTACACTGCTGTTATGCCTCCGAAGCCGGCAAGCCGCTGATCGAGCCAACCCATGGCCACCAGGCCCACGCTGAGGACCGTCCCGTTGCTGCCTTTCTGCCCTTATGCTCGGTCTCAATAGGGCGTGCCCACCCACACCACTGCCGGAATTCCCAAGGACCGTCCTCAAGGGTTGAGAATGATAAACTGAATTGCCTGTGCCCAATCCTGCGCGCCCGCCATTGATCTGCCCTAACAACCCTCCATTCCCAACACCAACTCCATGGGACTGAAGCCCTTGCACTGCAAAGCTAGCGAGGAAGTTGCGAACTTGAGCAATATGCTCAACACTTGCACTGTGCCTGCCGTTCTGCACGGTTCCTACTTGGGGTCCCATCCCCACAGATGCCTGTGTGTCCCAAGCCCTCCCGGTGGCCAATAGTTCACCATCCGGTCGCCTTCCCGACAACTGCTCACTGTTAGTTCCAGCACGGCCAGCAACCTCACCACGTGGGCATGGAAGCTGATGAGATGCCGTGTGCTGCCGTGCAACCTGTTGTAAGTGGTCATCGCTGCCGGGATCACGGGCCCCCGAGCTTTGAGGGGCCCGGCATGTGCCAACTCCACTAACCTCCCCTCCACCCGCACCTCGCTCAACCCCGCCACCCTCTCCACCACCCCCCTCACCGCCAACAGCCTCTGCAAGAAGTCCAGCCACACGCCTGCTTGTCCCGAGCAAACCGGCCAACCCCCCCCCTCAGCCTAAGCCCTCGCCTGCTCTGGTGAGGCCCCGCTCTGCTCCTGAGTCCAGACCCCGCGCTCCGAGCCCGGCGATAAGAGGTCCTCCCACATCTCCAAGATATCCTGGACACACGAAGCCGATTGGCCGGGCCCGCTTGCGCCCGCGGGCATCTCTGCACACTGAGTCTCCGCCGCTCCCATCGCTCCGTCACTCGACAATCGGAGACATTCCGCCCGTGTTGGAAGTCCGCGCATATCTTCTAGACCATCCAAGAGCTGTGTCGCCATCCTGCCTGCCTCGCTTGCCCCACCGAAAGCCTGCTCGGACTGCTGCGTTCCCAAAGATCCTTGCGTACCGTCACCACTCCACCCAGCCTGCGTGGCATAGTCCGTGTCCTCGAAAGCGTCCTCCCAAGCCCTGTCCATCAGCGCCAACCCCTCGTCCGCTCGCCGTGGAGCCACCTCCCCCCCATTAGCAAGACCAGGACCCCCGCCTCCTCCCACCGCCTTGCCACCAGCGCTGCCCCAACAGCCCCTGGTCGGGCACCTCCCCTGGGACCGTCGACTGAACATCCCCGCAACCCCGCGCAGCGCAAAGAAGAGCCGCCGACCCATCTCACTTCCACCCCATGGAACTGCCGCGCCCCGCCGCTCATCCTCCCCCGTTCCCCTCCTCGTCCCCCTCTTCGTCCAACTCATCTTCCTCCGCCGCATCCTCCGCCAGGTACCGCCGCCCGCTGAACCGCCGCTGTGTCCTCTTCAAGAACGCCACCGCCGCCGGCCCGAGCCCCCCGTACACCTCCACCCCGAAGGGGACCAACTGGTGTGGGTGCACATCCCCATACGTCGCCACCTTGCGCTCCTCCACGTTCCTCGCTGCCACCCCTGGGGCCATCATGGCTGCCCCAACGTGCGCATCTGCCATCGGCCGTGCCGTGGCCACATCGAAGATAACATGCTGGCCGGGCCCCTCCGCATCCAGGACCGTCACGTGCGGGCAATGACGCGGGGAGTAAGTGAGGTACCCCGCGAAGTCGGCATGCAACGCCGATGCCAACGGGAAAGCCGACTTGGCCACGTCAAAGAGCACCCTCTGCAACTTGTGGTGGATAGAAGAGAACCAGTTTTCCCCGCCAACTCCAGCCCCCCCCGCAAGCCAACAAGTGTGTACCGGTGGGGTCCACCTCACCCCCACAATCCGGGCACCCCCCCAACCTGACCAAGAAGGGGCTGCTCGGCATGCAACACATGGCGCACCGCCACACGGTACTCAGCCGAGCTAATTCCCAATTGTGTGTGTGTGTGTGATAAGTGATGATATACAACAAGGACCAATCCCTCATTCGGTGTATTCAAACCTAAAAGGCATAAATGGTTAGGATCGCTTTCGACTGCACATATACTTCGATGGAGCGAGGCTCACGACCGCGGCGACAATTCAAGCAATGAGCTTGACATGCGCCTGTGTCAGACACCTTGCACAGCCCTCCTCAAAGCAGCGTGCTTGCTGGGTGTGCGTGTGTATCCCCGGCAGCAACAAAGCCTAAGCCGGGCGGACCAATAACGGCAACTGTGGACAGTTGAAACTTTGCTTTATCCTTTGACTCTCGAAGAAGAAGCTCCCTGTAGAGGCCCTAATTCCGCATCACTCGTCTGACTGTCACACGCATCGCAAGCGATATACTCTAATGGCTCGAGGGGCGGAGGGAGATATACTCTAATGGGTGGGTGGGTGGGGAGATACGTGTGGATGAGAGGCGGCAAACACAGCAGGACCTTCACGCACCACACGCTTGGGATCGAATACGTTGTGATCTCTTTCTTGTTTCTTCAATATTTGTAGCTACACACAGAGTTGCAGGGCCTTCACGGAAGGTGCCTCGCTTGTGTTCACACCAAGAACGCGCTATGCAGTATTGCACTCGGTCATTGTGCTTCACTAGGCTATGCCTCACCTCTCATGAGGACCCCTATCTCGCACAAAGCCTCCGCCACATAGCTATGGTTGAGCCCGAGGGCATTCTCTTGGATCATCAACGCGCGATTGAGTTTCGCCCCCGCCTCGTCCAGCTTCCCCATATCTGTTTGACAAATAACGTCCCCTCCCCAGCCTGGTGTCACCCCTTTATATATAAATAATGCTCCAGTAAGTTGGGAATCGAGGATCATTCGGCGCTAAAGGGCCGGCATGTGTATAAGTACTTCACAGTGCATTCTATTGATACTACATCGAGCACACCTGCACAGACCCCGGCATTATTATACACATGGCACAATCAAGTGCTGCCCGAACCAACATTTTGCAGATCCTATCAATATGGAGGGTACTAGTCTCATGGTCGATATCAAGATCTCCACTATGCCACATGGCCATCATCAGCAGTCAAGCATCCTCGGCCATGCCTAGTGTGCATGCCAACACTCTGCAGCGTCGGCACGCAGCCGGCTGTACATAGATCAATCCGCAATCTCGAGTCGATCCTCAACTTTGCTATGTCGACGTCGGGTCCATGTGCTTGTCAATATGCATGTCTCCGTTTACTGTGCGCTTTATCATTCAGGTGCCACAGCTGCAACTCCGTGTATTTCACAATTCCAAGTCGATTTGCACAATTGTTGTTTTGACTTCTGGTGGATCTCTCGCCCCAAGTGCAGTCATACAGTGCAGTAGATACTCAACTGTCCAGTGTGTATTTAGCGCTGATTGGTGATTTGATTGACTATATATTTCGAGTGGCTAGTGTGTTTGTATGTGTTTATAACAAACATGCAGATTTTTTCTCCTTATTCGCTCGTCTAGTAATACTTATAGCATGAGCGGTGTTGGAAAAGTCATAAGTAACAGGTTGACATGGATGTTTAGCGAAGAGGTGGAAAGTCTTGAGAGTTTTCGAACATTTGATGCAATAAAACAGTTTTGCAACGCGGTTCCGAGATCCCAAGATCGATCTTCACAGTTGCCGAAGTCAGAGAACTGAAAATAATCTGGACAGAATTCATCACAAGCCACAAATTTAGAAGTGACAGATCCTCTGCAGATTCGATTGGTTAGAGGGTGCCTATAACCCAATGGCACACCTGACATTAGCACGCGGAAGAGATTTAGCAATCTCGCTCATGAGCTATTATGGAACTCCATGAAAACCTAGTTATCAATCGGGTCTGCGCCTGCGGAAAGCTGGCTGATGTGCAGATCTAATATTTATTGCAGACCCGACACAGCCCTCCCGGTTGAGCTGCAAGGCACCGATGATGTAGCCCTGCAGTTGCTTCCGGCAAATGGGGTGTGACTTCACCACATCTGAGTTTACAATCACAGCAGGGCACATATCTTATGGGGATTGGCCGGCCCGGGGCCGAGAGCAGCGCCCAAAAAGAGCTCCGGGCCGAAAGCGGGCCGGTCGATTTTTCATCCTTAAGTATGGAAAACATTTGAAAATTAGCAAAAACACGTGTTTTTCTTGATTCCGGGCCGAGAGTCATTCTAGGAAGATTCAATCAATCAAGCAACATGTATATAACCTGCCCTTCATTCGAGCAAAGCCGTTACAGGGAAATGGCCTACAATCCATCGGGACTGCACAAGCATGTCGATAAATGCGCCAAAGAGACATGCAAACAACATGACCAAATGCGAAAATAGCAAAATACAAAAGGCAAATATACACAGGCCAACGTAAAGGCATTGCAAACTCGGAGCAATATAAAACCCGCCAATTCAGTGAGCCGCCCTCCATCACCGCTCATGAGAACGCCCACGAGTGTGTCCAACGTGACTGTGCGTGGAGTGCATCATGCTTGCTGACGGTATGACAATCACTCGGCATCCTAAGATATTGTAAACTGCACTCCACCTCACTTCACTCTGTTATTCCATCCCTAGGTCTGAATCCACACATTCATGCATGCAATTGTGTACCACCTCGGCCACCATCGCCCTGCTTCCGGCTTTCCGTTGTACACAAGCAAGGCTCTTCTGGACATTGCTGCGCCGACGTCACGCTGTCGCCCTCACTCACCTCTCATGAGAACGCCCAGGTTGCTCAAAGAGATAGCGACGCTCGTGTGGTCTGGCCCGAGGGCCTTCTCCTCGATGGCCAGCGCACGGTTGTACAGCGGCAGCGCCTCCTCCAGCTTCCCCATATCTGCAACCAGCACACAGCCCCCTCGCTCGCCTCATCCCATCACCCCCAGCTCGTCCCCCAGCAGACGGCTATGTGTGTACTGCCCGCCCCCTCTTGCTCTCAGCTGTCCCATGGTGCTCCCACTGCTGCTACGGCGCCAGCCTGCCCTCCCAACGCGACGCGCGGCCCTCACTCATGGCGGCGCCCCAGTGCACCACACAGCTCCTGCCGTGCGCTGCTGCGGCACGTGTCATGTGATGGTGCATCATGCATGCTTGCTGACGGTGTGAGAGCCACTTGGCATCCCGTGTGCTGTATGTGTCACTGCACTCCACTCTGTTCCACACAGTCATGCATGGATTGACACACCACGACCTCGGGCATCATCGCCCTGGTGCCAGGTGTCCTTGCGTCGACATTGCACACACGAGGCTCCTGTGAACATCGCTGCGTCCACGTCACGCTGCTGCCCTCACTCACCTCTCATGAGATTGCCCAGGTTGACCAAAGTGTCAGCGACGCTCGTGTGGTCTGGCCCGAGGGCCTTCTCCTCGATGGCCAGCGCACGGTTGCACAGCGGCAGCGCCTCCTCCAGCTTCCCCATAACTGCAACCAGCACACAGCCCCCTCGCTCACCTCATCCCATCACCCCAGCTCCTCCCCCAGCAGACGGCTATGTGTGTACTGCCCGCCCCCTTTTGCTCTCAGCTGTCCCATGGTGGTCCCACTGCTGCTACGGCGCCAGCCTGCCCTCCCCACGCGACGCGCGGCCCTCACTCATGGCGGCGCCCCAGCGCACCACACAGCTCCTGCCGTGCGCTGCTGCGGCACGTGTGATGGTGCATCATGCATGCTTGCTGACGGTGTGAGAGCCACTTGGCATCCCGTGTGCTGTGTGTGTCACTGCACTCCACTCTGTTCCACACAACTATGCATGGATTGACACACCACGACCTCGGCCACCATCGCCCTTTTGCCAGGTGTCTTTGCGTCGACATTGCACACATGCGGCTCCTGCGGACATCGCTGCGCCGACGTCACGCTGCTGCCCTCACTCACCGCTCATGAGAATGCCCAGGTTGACCAAAGTCTCAGCGACGCTCGTGTGGTTTGGCCCGAGGGCCTTCTCCTTGATGGCCAGCGCACGCTTGTACAGCGGCAGCGCCTCCTCCAGCTTCCCCATTTCTGCAGCCAGCACACAGCCCCCTCGCTCGCCTCATCCCATCACCCCCAGCTCGTCCCCCAGCAGACGGCTATGTGTGTACTGCCCGCCCCCTCTTGCTCTCAGCTGTCCCATGGTGGTCCCACTGCTGCTACGGCGCCAGCCTGCCGTCCCCACGCGACGCGCGGCCCTCACTCATGGCGGCGCCCCAGCGCACCACACAGCTCCTGCCGTGCGCGGCTGCGGCACGTGTCATGTGATGGTGCATCATGCATGCTTGCTGACGGTGTGAGAGCCACTTGGCATCC
>LGRX02032825.1:0-50946 GCA_001247695.2 Cymbomonas tetramitiformis
AATCGAATCAAGAAAATCATTCGTAGAGTAAAATGATGGAGTCTCCCAATCGAGATCACTACCAGGCGAAGGCATCCCCGTAGCTGGTGCACATGCCGGCACAGCAGGAGCCGTGGAAGCCGAAACAGATACACCTGCAAACGAAATGCACAGTAGAGAAAGCACCGCGAGAGCCCCGATTGCCGGCGTGCCAAAGCCGAAAGGCGGCACACCGCACCCGACAGCCTTGGCCGGAGCCCGTTGCCTCACCGCGAAAGTACCGTCGGCGAAATCTTCGTAGTCGTCTGTGTCATAGCCCGTGAGGTCAGCCGGGTAGACGGCGGCGTGATTAACCGTCTGCACGAAGCCTCCGAACTCACCGTGTGTCGCCTCCGTGGTGGTCACCCGTGCCGATTGAGTTGGCGCGGGCTGTACATCCTTCACCTGCGAGACAGGCATAGCAGGGGCCGGCACGGCGGACGCCGATGCCGCCGCACCACCTGCCGGAACCTGCTCCTCCGGTGTGATCCCCGCCGCAGCGGCAGGGCCACACACCAGAGCCGATGCATGCTCCTCAACCACACTCCCAGGTGGAACAAAGGACGCGTGGGTGTAATGTACCTTTTCTTGGGCGGCCTGAACCTCAGAGGTGAGGGCATCAAGCCGCCGCAAGATGTCCTCGTCGTCGGTCCCGCCAGAAGGCGGAGGCGGCACGCTGAAGCCGTAGGCCGACACGTCGATGCCGCCAATCCCGCCCGCGGAAAACACAGCGGGAGGACCGTAAGCCGACGCCGCACGGGCAAAGGCCTCCGGACCATCATCCGCAGCCTCCTGGAAGACCTGCACAAGTGCCAGGGTGTGGAGACCCTCCGCATCCTCCTCCTCAATAGGAATGCAGAAGGCCGCTGCCGTGGCCGACGAATGCTGGCGCCCACCAAGAGGGCAGTCGCGGTACGCGTGATAGGCGTCCCCTTTGCCCGCCTTGCGGCAACGGTGGCAAAGGGGTTTGGCCTTCATGCTGTCCCTGTCAAACCCCACAGACGGTACCGGGTGCACACCCACCCGATGGCCTCGTGGATGCTGTTTACCGCGCGGCCGCGGCTGCGGCTGTCGCTGAACCGCGCCCGTGCGATTGCCTTGCACGAGCGCCTTCAAGGCGGCGATCTCGTCGAGCAGAACGGCGTACTCGGACGACGTGATCAGCGCAGAGGGCTTACCGCCCGCCCCCAGTGTCTGCTTCTCACGCGCTGACGCCCCCTCGTCCGACTGTGCCCATGCCTGGAAGATGGCCACGACGAGGGCTTGAAGCGAGCGGAGAGCAACTCCGCTGAGGTCACCCGCAAGCGGATAACGCACCTTCACCGCCGCGTAGAAGATCGGGTCGAGGCGGTTGTACAATGAGAGCTTGCGGGTCTCGTCGGTGGGTCGCCAGTCAGGAGCGCGGTTATCCCGCACCAGACGTTGCTCGCGAGCCAAGATCGGCTGCGGGTCAACGCCCGCGGGATAACGAAGAGCTGCGTGCTCCTGCTGGTGACTCTCGCGCAGGGCTGCCGGTACGCTCCCCTTGATGATGTCGATAAGGGCACGACGTCCATCTCGGTCAGCAGAGGAGTCCGTACCGCGAAACCAGGTGTCCGCCACTGAGTTGCGTTCGACGACGAGGGCCAACACGTCGTAGAGAAGCCCATTAACCTTCTCGATAACCAGAGAGGTGGGGTCGTCGAGGTCAAAGGGGGCCAAGTCCAGCCCAGCGGACTCAAACTCGGTCCGAAGTTGCACCACCAACTCGGAGAGTCGGTCGGTGTCGTCTGTACCACGATAATGATGTTTCTTGGAACCAAGGATATCCTCGCGGATACCCTTGGCCCAAGCCCGATGTAAGCGCCCCTTGTACACCGCGTCAACCGTGGCATGTTGGTCGACTAGGTGCTTCCGCAACGCGACAGCGGTGTCGGAGTTGCTGGAAGGATTAGGGGGCACCACAGGTGGAGTGCTAGCGGTCGGAGTGTCCCGAACCGCATCCAAAAGCCGTATAGAGGCGTCCAAGTCGGAGTCCCTCAATAGGCGTTTGCGAGCTCGTGTAGATGTAGCCATGCGTCTGAAAGCCAGAGAAAAGACGATGCGCGGCAGCACGTTTGGGTGTTGTGGCGGAAATGGAGCGAAGACGTAACGGCAGAACGTGCGGAGCGGCGAAAAGAGCGTGGGGCACTTGCAAATGTCGATGTGGTCGAAGGCGTCCGGAGCACCAACCCAAAATACGTAAACCAGCGGGATCAGTGCAGGCAGAACAACGCAAATGAACATTGCCACAACCGAGCAATAGCAACGCGCGGTGCCCATGACTCGCAGCCGCAAAAGACGTCTACCGTAAAATCATGTCCAAATCCTAGAGCCGTCGCACGAGTGAGAATGGCTTAAGTATGTGTCACAACTATAATGGAATATTTCTATGATGTAATGTAATCGCTGTGGAATCGCAGGAATTTAAAAAATACAACTTTTTTTCATTTTCCAAACAAAATATTTTTTCAGGGTGAAATCGCCGAAAAACCGTTGTTTTTAGCATAAGGTCCCACGGGACACCGACCATTGCCCAAAATTATTTTTCTAGTCATCCAATATCGTGTCATAACAGTGTCACCACGTTCGACGATACTGTGTTACGCGAGACCCGGTTGCCGTGTACAGTAACCATAACGATCGTAACTACACATTGCGACCTTTCATTCTTGCAGTACGTACCGTCGCGACGATCACACTCGACGTGGTGCAAGCGATCTCTACCAATGGGCGTGGGGTTCCTGAGTTGCGTCACGATCTTATGCAATGCGATTCGTATGACGTGGATAAGATTTATGGGCAAAGATGCTTTCATGACCGGTGACCTGGGGCATCAATGATCATTTTCTGCATTAATAAATCAATTATGAATTAACATCTCGTCGTGAGTTCGTGACCGTCGCGTCGCGTGACCCGCGGGTAATTAATTATTACCCTCTGCGGGTGTTGACATGATCGTTGACATGTTACACGTGTGCCATTTATGATTGATGGACTCAACGGGAGGCAAGACGAGAGAGCGAACGGGATGGCAAGCTCAGCGCTCACACACTCCGACTCGCTCACTGCAAAATTTTGCGAAGTTCGAATATGCTTGAGAAAATCTAAAAACGACAGGTTTACGTGTTGGAGAATTAACGTATCGCATCTTTAACTAATGTGCATAGTATTCTAGAAAGTATCGCTCGGTTGCGCGTTTATGCCTCTTTTGATATGTGATACTTCATCACTTAATCACATTCTTCGTGAACGACTTCAACAGTTATACCAGTAGGCGACTCAGGGTCACAAGTCAGCAGGGGATACTATGTGTACTGAAGTACAAAAGCTTGACACGCGTCAACCTTTTACCCAGCTTCGCTTACCACGCGCCTACGCCTGTGAAGATATGCTCGATATTGCACTATCTCAAGGTCTCAAATACCGCGTCTTCAGACGCGTCCTATATTCAGAAATATGTCTCCAGTTCAAAACGATACCTTAAGCTGACTTTTCTCAGAGTTTTCATACCACTACAAGATAAAAGCGAAAGCGATATGTGGGACTCGAATGTTTTGGTGGGCGGCCCAACCTGCTCGAGGTTCCTGTACCACAATCTTGGAGGTGTGCTCCGATTCTGCAAGAACATGAGTCCACTCGATGGTCCATTCACTCCAAAAAGGGTTATGACACCAAAAGTAAAAGTCACCGCACCTAGAGAAGTCCCCCGCTCGATACGCTGCACCATCAGATGTCAACAATGTTCTACCAGGCATGTTGGCACTCAGCGCATGCGCATACAATGGTATGCAACAATTCTTGATCAGAGGCTAATAAGCCATGTAGGCAAGGGCTATATGCACACAAACCTTTGGGAGTTCCCAGCCGCTCTAGCAGAGTATGCCATACAGCAGGGGATATATTGCTTAACAATATATGCTGAGTCCCCTCACGTTGTGGGGCATTCTGCATGGCGCACTCCATCCTCGATGCCAAGTACACGCAAAATCTCAAACTGAGATCATGCGCTGTGTCCATGCACCGAGGCCTTCCAAGCACCCTGTCATCCCCCAAATATCAAAATTCCAAATAAATGCACACAGCGATGAGTATAGTGCTCAAATACAAAGCCGTTCCATGAAGCATGTTTTCAAGTGAGAATATAGGACACAACGTACCTATATTCGTTCACTGACTGCGGAAGTGCTCTCGTTATGGCTTTCCCCTCCTGGATGGTGATGACCTCGTGTGTGCACAAAAACTTTACACTGGATGAGCGGAATTGCTGCTCTTCGGCATATTCTGTCTCATTCATGAAGACTTTGCCATGTCCAATTACACTGTCCCACTCAACAACCTTCATCCCAAATACAAATTAGCTTCCTAAAGCACACGGTGAATTCGCCAACCACCCTCGAGTGGCGGGTAAGGGCGAAGATATGCAATTCTCCGGCTCGCCGCACCGCAAGTGGTACCCCGGAGACACGCACACCAGAGTGCCCATTGAACTGATGCTGTGACACGCACACCAGGGAGTGCAATCTGGGCCTCGCTGCTCCGGGCATGCGCCCCGGGGCTCTCTGCTCAGGGCATGCGCTCCGGGGCGCGCTACTCAGGGAGCGCGCCCCGGGGCTCGCCGCTCGGGGTATGCGCCCCGGTGATCGCTACTCAGGGGGCGCGCCCCGGGGTTCGCTGCTCAGGGGGCGCGCTCCGGGGCTCGCTGCTCGGGCTATGCGCTCCGGGGCTCGCTGCTCAGGGGGCGCGCCCCGGCCAGGGGCTCGCTGCTTAGGGAGCGCGCCCCGGGGCTTGCTACTCGGGGAGTGTACTCCGGGGCTCTCTGCTCCGGGAGCGCGCCCCGGGGCTCGCTGCTAAGGGGGCGCGCTCCGAAGCTCGCTGCTAAGGGGGCGCGCCCCGGGGATCACCGCTCAGGGAGCGCGCCCCGGGGCTCGCTACTCGGGGAGTGTACTCCGGGGCTCGCTGCTCAGGGAAGTGCGCTCCGGGTCTCGCTACTCAGGACATGCGCTCCGGGGCTCGCTGCTCGGGGAGTGTACTCCGGAGCTCGCTGCTCGGGGTATGCGCTCCGGCGCTCGCTGCTCAGGGAGCGCGCCCCGGGGTTCGCTGCTCAGGGGGCGCGCACTGGGGCTCGCTGCTCGGGGAGTGCAATTTGGGCCTCGCTGATGCTTCTTCCAGCCGGTGCATCGGACACATGGACGCTAATACACGCAACTCAACTTACACGATCCCTGCCTTGAGGAAGCACACCGGGGGAGTGCACACCCGTGGAATGAAGTGGGCGAAAGACCACTTACCCCTTTGGTGCCCAGCTTTAGAACGCTCCCAGGCGGGAAATCTTGATCTGCACCGTTGACGTAGTCGTTGGGGAAGCCATACTCGTCGCCATAAAAGCACCTCACGACACCGGTTTGAAGCCGGATGAGGGTTTTTTCGACACCGTGGGGGTACTGCTTCCCTCTGTGTTCGACTCCAGAGAAGTGAATCAGAGGAAGCCCCGCTGCACCTGCATGCAACAGCCCGAGACGAACATCGTTATTCACAAAGGGGACACTGTCTATGCCCTCTCCCCCCCTCTGGCAATGCGTAGCCGCTGCTGGCCTCCCCCGAGCCGAATAACTGCGCGTGGCGCGGCCACCTGGCAGACTACACACGATTCAGCGCACAGTCAGCATCAAGCCGGCGTATCCACATCAAAGCACAGTTTCCCCTAAACGTCGTTGTTTTCAAATACCCTAGGAGACTAACCCTACTAGATTGTCACTTGTGATCAAAACTTTGGTGACAGCGTACTTGTTAACATTCAAAGTATCCCGCCCCCGCCATTCGCAGCAACTTCTAGGGGTCACCGCCTGATGCGCTATATTCAAGGTATCCCACGCCCCCCCCACTCGCAGCCACAAGGGGGCACCGCCTGCTGCGCTTGATTGAACGCATCCTAGCCCCCCTACTCGCAACCAGCAGGGGGCACCGCCTGCTGCGCTGCAAATTAAATCCCATTCGCCTTGTTTCTAAACAAGTTCTTTAATTCATTCGAAGCGATGACTAGACAACCGTTCGCTAGCAAGCTCACTCTAGTCGAATTCGTTATATCGTTAGGAAAGCTTTCGAAAAGCAGTGATGTAACGACACATACTCTTTGGGAGGGAGACATGCAACGCAGAGGGAGGGAGAAAGTTGGAGAGATCACCTGGGTACACGATATCGTAACCTCCAGCTTCAGGACAAGTCGAGGTTGTGAAAATAGCATCGACGTCCACATACCACTCGCTATCGATTTCTACCAATACTGGGGACCGCAGTCCACTACACTGGTTGATCAGGTTCGAGGCAAATCCAATTTGCCGCCCCAAGTGCTCCTTCCGCGCTTTGTCGTCGCCTTTCTCATACTCGACGACCGTAGTCAGCTGCACTTTTTCTGGAAAAATGACATTCAACCCGAGCGGGTTGGCCAACTGCCTTACCAACCGCTCGAGTCCTACAGAACGGGAAATTTGTTCGTTCTGGCAGAAGCCGTTGAAGACGAACGCCAAGTCCGCCAAGGTGAAAGGTGGCTCTTGCCCGAAAGGTGTCTGACGAAGGACCTCCTTGATGAAGTCACTGTTGTAGCTATGGCGGTGAAGACGCATCACTAAAAAGCGCAGAAAGATATGTGTCAATACTGTTTTTTGCGTCAGCAACTCGTTCGCCCATCAATACTTTCAGGCGAGCGTTTTAGTCAATGGAAGCTGCATGAAATTGGAAGATGGTGATGTGGCTCTGCTCGTGACGGCTAGATGAATCTTGAATTCATCGATTCCCGTCAGATTTACAGAAACAATTAAAGGCATTTAAAATGAATTAAAACATACAAGATATTTCACTCATGTTGCGTTTGAACATGACTGAACGCTATCTGAAGCATGCCAACGCGACTCGCAGTGTTGCAGCTGCGACTTCCCCGAACGGACACGTCAAAACAAAATATTCCAATATTCCTTCCACAAACCAACGAACGCGACTCTGACAGTATCCCAAGCAAGCACTCGATGATCGCCTGATATCGCCTAATCGGTCAAGACATTTAGATCACTATGACTATCCCGCGACGTTTTATGGTTGAGGTAGTTGCCGGCCCCCGGGGCCGGTGGGAAACCATGCGTAGACGGAATTGAGGAATTGTCGATCTCAGCCGCGGAGTCCCTAGAGGTCGGCGCCTCGTCATCGGACGAGTACGGCGGTGGCGGGTAAGGTGGTGACGGCGGAACCGGTGGATCGGGATCCACGAGCCCCGGCGGCAGCGGGAGAGTGCCGTGAGAGCGGAACCCCTGTCGTAGCGCCCGATACCGCGCATGCCTCCGCGGCGGTATAGCACTCGGCACCGCACCACCCACTGCGTCGCCAAGACCGTCATGAGACGGCGCAGGTGGTGAAGCCGTCGCAGTTGGGACCGCGGAAGCAGCCCACGCAGCACCACCGACCGGCGGAGCCGTGCACGCGTGTGCACCGTGTCTATTGCCAGATCGGTGGGTTTACCCACCGTAACACGCTGTTACGGTGGGTAAACCAACCCTACGCTTTTGGCGCGTAACGGGGTCGTTACGCGGTTCCGCAAGAAATGTGACATTATAGTGACCAACTAGACACCTAAAACCAATACTAAAAGTACTCGGGGGTCAATAGACTTGGCGGCAGACGCTGTTAAACATGCCTCCTATTGCGCTCAACTTGAGAAAACGTGAGAAAATAATAGGGTGTGAGTTATGCATTCCCGCTGGTGCGTGTGGGCGGGAATGGGCTGTCCAAGAGTTTGGCGGGCAATGCCTCAACCCCCTTGACTATAGCTTGAAGGCTCGACTGACCGCATGTGACCCGGACAAAGCACCTGGCAATCGATTCGAAACGACGTTCGAATATGACGCAGACAAGCACGCGAAGTCCCTCGTCTTCATCACCGCGTATTTGCACTTGGGTGAATACATGACAATACACACGCTTAACACACAACGAATTGCCTTGTTGAGATGACAAACGTTTGGTCTATGAATGTATTTTGATGTATAAACTGTTGCAGCTGCTTGAGCAGTACCCAATGACGTGAACTTATCCCCCCCACGAAACCCTATGAAAATAACGGATTTTAGCCAATTTTAGGGCTTAATGAATCCCCACACCCCCATGGTAACGTAGCATGCCTACGATATGCACATGCCTCCCCAAGTGATGTACATAAAAACTTAACATTGTCAACTATCACATATGAAGTGCCAACCCTAAGATCGCATACTAGCGCCTCCCTCCGTACGGCACGGATCTACCAATATTTGTGACACGTGTAAACCCACCGTAAGCAAATTTCCCAACCCACCATAATACTTGGCAACTTCGTGCGCCTCTTACACATCGAAAACAACTTAGAATAGTGCAACGTACTTTTTCCATGTTCGAAGGGACTCTTAATGAGTGCCATGAAACATGGGTTTGGGACCATATACGCCGTTACATAGGAACTTTGGGTTGTTTAAAATCGTCGTTACGGTGGGTTAACCCACCGTACCCATTTGGCAATGGACAACCGGCACCGCCGACATCGGAAACGGTGTGCGGTGCGGCGGTAGCACAGATCACGAAAAGTGCACACACCAAAGACGAGGTAAGGAGATACCCACCAAAGCCCGGGATGCCCCTTCCACAGCCGTACCGTGGCCGTGGCGGCGCAGCCGAGGCATCCCCGTCGTCGCCGTCGTCGCCCGAGATGCAGGCCGCGGGCTCGTAGCCCACCACCACGCCCCCCGGTGCACCGCGGAGAGCAAGTTCATGCCCACGGGCGGCTCGTCGGGCGCCCCCAACGCAATCCCCGTGCTCTCGATGAAGTCGGCAAACGTGCGGGTGACGGGAGGGCAGAAGGCGTTGTGCGGACCGGTCCATTCCTCGTCGGAGCTCACCGACGCGGGTGGGGAGTGCGCGGTCGGCTCCGACACCACTGGCATGTCGGCGGTGAAGGTGTTGACGTTGAAAGTGGATGTCGTAGCCGTGCGCGCCAATTCCGAGAACTCAGTGACAGCGGACACGAGGGCCTCACCGCCCTCCTCGCAGAACGAGCACGCGGAGATGTCGGCGAAGATGTCCGGCTTCCCGCCCGCGAGCATGCAAAGGGCGTCAAACTCTACGGCGTCGTCGTGGTCGATGGCATGTTGAAACCTCGCGGCCAACACCGAGTTCTCGGCCTCCTCAGCGAAAGCGTAGGCCGAGAGTCCGGTCCTGCCCCAGTTCGGGCAGTCCCGATGCCAATGCCGCGCCTTGCCCTTCGCGCACACCTGATTATGGCAGTAGGGAACGGTCGCACCGGTGTCGCGATGGAAGGCGACCTGAGTGTATGTATTGGGTCGTTCGGGCCGGGCCGTTCGGGCCGTTCGGGCCGTTCGGGCCGTTCGGGCCGTTGGGGCCCAGGCAGCCCCAGCAGCCCAAACATTCTTAACATTCTAAGATTTAGCAAATTGGGGCTCCCATACTTAAGCCCATACTTAAGGAGTGTAACGCGTCGGTCCGCGACGACGCCTGCGTTTTCCCATACTTAAGAAAATTTTGATTTTTTCTTCATACTTAAGGAACATACACTGACTCCCCCCTCCCCCCCTAACCAGGGACTCAGGGGGTATAACCCAGTTGTATGCGAGTGTCAAACGTGCGTCAGAGAGACGCACCCAACGACAGCGCTTGACAATCGTATACGATTGTCACACGTGACTCACGTATACGATGGGTAGGTTCGTGCGTCAGAGAGACGAACCCACCGACAGCGCTTGACAATCGTATACGATTGTCACACGTGAGTCACGTATACGACGGGTAGGTTCGTGCGTCAGAGAGACGAACCCACCGACAGCGCTTGACAATCGTATACGATTGTCACACGTGAGTCACGTATACGATTGTCAGAACTGTTTCCCAAGCGAATATCTTAAATGCTTGGTTCATCAAAATATACACTGAACCCATGTCTATATAAAGTATTCCTTTCATGAAATAATTCATTTCTCATGGTACCTTAGGGCACCATGCCGACTTCCCTGCGATACGGTAGCCATGCTTTGGATGTCCCGCATGCGGTGCCAATCTCTCTTCAGTTACTACAGGCCTTGTTTCCAACCCTTACCGATACTCCGATGCTTCTTCACTTGCGTACAACAGAAGACGTGCAAACTGTGGAGCTCGGCACCGTGTTCCCTGATGGGGCTGTCGTACTCGTGATTGGTGGCGCCAGTTCAACCCCCGGATCTAGTGGCGTCAAGACCGGTTGTGTGAATGTCGATACTGCCACCCATGAATCTTCCCAAGCTTCAGCTTTTCCACCTCGCCCTGAGATAAAGCGAGAACATTTGGTTTGTGACTTGACCGAATCGCCTCCACCTCCAAAAGACTCAAATGAATCCATGAAAACCTCCAGCGCGGGACAACTCAAACACAAGGTCAAATCTGAATATACATCCTATACCGGACCAGCTATTCCGATAGATTTTTCACAGTCTGTTGATTTGACTCAAGATGTAGCGCCAGTTCCTTCAGAAGAGGTTGTCGACGAACTCCCAGTGCCTCTACTTCCGGGGGTACTTTATAAGCCACGTGCTGGAGTTTTCTCTCCATGGAAGGATTTCTTAAAATACGATCCGCAGACCTGGATGCGTTCTAATAACAAAAAGCTTGTCAAAGGCCGTGTTAGTAGAACTACGCGATGCGGAGGGGCTTTATCCTGTGAGAACGATGCATGTGTCGTATTTCGTACTACGGGTGAGCGGAACCGTTCCCAATTCAACGGTTCCTTCAAAAAACTCAATCTGGTGTGCGCCCTTTGCAACGCTGCGCCTACTCATTCCGGCAATTGTCCGTTTGTCGTAACCGTCGCAGAAGACTCCGAAGGCAACATCCTCATGCTGTCTACCAGCCCCTTTGGACACAACCATTCCGTGCTGTCCACCGACAACCCCAGCGTGAATGAGATAAAAACGGCTAAGGCTAGGGCTGAGGAGGTTCTAAATACCGGTGGAGTGCGAAACGTGTGCCAGTTAAAACGGTCTCTACTCGCGGAAACCGTTTTTCCAAAAGACTCTTCTTTTCACCCCAGCCAGCTACCAGGCATCGCCAGGAAAATGAACGTGATTGATAAGGCAGTGGACCAGAATTTCGTTCGAGGTCGTCGACAGGATGAGGGCATGCAAGCCGTTTCCCAATGGGCTGCTAAGCACGGTAAGGGCCTACTGCAATCTTTCGCGGACGAGGGGAACATCGACAGTTTTGCGCACACGTTCGTTATGTCCAGTGTCGGAGTGGATGGAGGTGTCGATCTCGTGCGTCGCATGCACCCGAAAAGTAGCGACGACTACCTCCGCTCAGCGTACGTCCACTTGGATTTCGTGCATCGCAAGGTTTCTGGGGATTGGGTGACGATGGGGGCGCACGTGTTCTCCATTGAGGCCAACGCTCTGCTCACTATTGCCACCATGAACGTACCCAAAGACTGTACCAAAACACAGGTACTGTTTTGGACATTGGTGAAGAAGACGGTAGCAGCCGAACACCCGCGTGAGGAAGTATTATTCTACGGCTTCATGGGAGATGCAGCAGGTAAGTTTAAGATCATAATTTTCAATGGGAGAGCTTGTAAGTTACACTGTTCTGACAATCGTATACGATTGTCAGCACCGTGTAAACCTACGCATGATATGCTTGGTTTTCAAGAACTGATTAATATTTGGGGCACAGGTGCTAACTGGGCAGCAATCAAGAAAGTTTGGCCAGACCAAGATGACCGTAACAATCTGGAGTGCACGTTCCATTGGGGGCAGAACTTACATAAGATCGAATCTCTTATTCCATCAGATCTCCATGCCGTGCACAAAGACCTGTTACAGCGATGGATTTACTCTACTCCCGAGGCCAAGGTGTCCTGTGAAACTGCCATATCTTCGCCTGGTATGCTGAGAAATGTGGCAGGTCGAATCAGCCAAAATTGAATGCGTACTTCGTTTTCCAAATACGGCACGCGCAGCACATTCTGTCGCAATTCAAGGAACAAACCGAAGACATGACCGCCGAAATCCAACGACCGCGTGTATGCCTTGCGGAAAGCATGCACGCGAAGTGGAGATCGTGGGGGGCATACTACTCCACCTTGTTGGAGTCGGTGGAATTCGATAGCCTTATGCAGATTCGACAGATTTGCCTGGCGATGAACCGGCAGAACTCATCAAAGCACTTGTTGTGCGTGCAAGGTCGTATTCGTTCATTGGAGGATAAGTGGGTTAAAGGCGTCCTTACTCAGGCAGAGTTTGCAGATGGTCGCGAATTAATGCAAACAGTTCGTGCTGGCGCGACAGGATGGCTTCCACAGAGGGGCATCCCTGCAACGGACACGCACCGTCCAGATAAGGTAAACCATGGGGGGGTTTCGCGCAAACGCCCTGCGGAACTTCACTCGGAAGGCGTCGCCTCCAAGAAGACGCGCACTGCCTCGGCGGTGCCACCTGCCTCTGCGGCAAGACCTACCTCGGCGGCAAGACCTACCTCGGCGGTGCCACCTGCCTCTGCGGCAAGACCTACCTCGGCGGTGCCACCTGCCTCTGCGGCAAGACCTACCTCGGCGGCAAGACCTACCTCTGCGGCACGTCCGGAGCGTACTTTAGTGCGCGTTTACCCGGAAGCTGGTGGGGACTTCCAACCTTCCCTGCTTCACGTCATGCGGGCAGGCACTAACGGTAAATGCTATGGACGGAAGTCTAATGGTTCTCGTCACGACATCCCAATCGCGAAAGGGCAGCTGACTATTGGGTATACTGGAAGCTTGACCTATTATTTTCCAGCAAAGAACTTAACTCTTAAAAAGGGTCAAGTTCGCGAAGTGAGGACCACTCCCCCGATCCGGAGGATTATATTCTGCTCGTGGAAATGTGTTAAGAACCCATGGTATTGTTGTCACGTTTCGATGCCTGGACTGCCCGAGGGGGGGGCGAACAGTGTACCCAAACTTCTCGTTGCAGCGGACACAAAGATCCTGGAAAGTGAGGAGACTCGTCTCTGTTCTCTTGGTGTTTGCGTTGCCTATGAGGATGTGACCCCGGAAGAGGCGCGAGGACATCTGCTGAGATCGGAGAATTCGGAGATGGACGTGGAGGAGAGACTTCGCAACGGTGTTAAGGTGAAAGCGAGTGGCAAGGGTTTCTTGACGAAGAAGATCGCGAATTTCTATACCGCGCTCCACAACATGGTTAAGACCGATAACCTTGCACTGACTCAAATCCGGAAATGTGTTCCTGGTGGTGCAACCGTCTATAACTTCCGAGTTTCTCACCCTGATTCTGATGGCCGTGAATACCTCTTGGAGTTTGGACGGGAATACCGTTGTTCGTGTCCGTGTTTTCGAGAAATGGCGAGGACCCGACCTGCTCCATGCAAGCATTTCCTTTGGCTGTACTCCGAGATATTCGAAATTCCGATCATTACGAGTGTGGGATACCTTCACGAGCCATCGCTGCTATCCTCAGAAGTTCGCAAAATACTGTCGTATTATCCTGGAATTCCGGACAACTTCGATCTCTAGTTGCTTAGCTAGAATACAAACGTAAATCTGTGATGGCATCTTATATATTTTACAGTGTATGCATTTTCATATACGTTATTCAAAACATTTTGTATACCATTGCATGTATTAGCACCCTCGTCCACATTCGAATATGATTAACCGTACGGTCGAAGCTTGACAATCGTATACGATTGTCACACGTGAGAGAGACTTACCGCCGAGATCGTGTATCCTATTGCATGTCGTATAACCCTGCCTGGATATTCGCGAAGAGTTTGTCACTACTCGTGCACATCTGAATATGATTAACCGTACGGTCGAAGCTTGACAATCGTATACGATTGTCACACGTGAGAGAGAGCCGAACTTAGCGCCGAGATCGTGTATCCTATTGCATGTCGTATAACCCTGCCTGGATATTCGCGAAGAGTTTGTCACTACTCGTGCACATCTGAATATGATTAACAGTACGGTCGAAGCTTGACAATCGTATACGATTGTCACACGTGAGAGAGACTTAGCGCCGAGATCGTGTATCCTATTGCATGTCGTATAACCCTGCCTGGATATTCGCGAAGAGTTTGTCACTACTCGTGCACATCTGAATATGATTAACCGTACGGTCGAAGCTTGACAATCGTATACGATTGTCACACGTGAGTATTGTAGTAGATATATTTATAGATTTTCTTTATCTATATATACTAGGAAAATATTAAAATAATTCATAATTTTACAGATGTCTACAGGGAGGTTCACAAGAGTCAGAAAGTCCACTGCTAAGGCACAGGCTGTGGCTGCCGGGCGTGAGGGAGGTGCGTACCTGCAGCCCTATAAATGCATGTCGGGGTGTCATTGATTTCATTATTGCATGGCTCGTACAAAACAAACCGCTCGAAAGAAAATCGGAGGCTCAATGAGAGATTTACAGCGTATGGCCTCCGGAGGTGCACAGGCCTCTCAGAGCGGATCTTTGGCATCCGGTGAAGGTGGTTCAAATGAGTTACCCGCCGCTGGTGTTGCTCCAGGTACCGCAGGAGCTGCCACTCCAGTCGCAAGTGAAGATGCCACTCCAGTCGCAAGTAATCCTCAAGCTACAGCTAAATCGCCAAGAAAGCTGACTATTACAGTTGGTGCGCCGAAACCAGCTCAGCAACCAGCTCAGCAACCAGCTGAGCAAGTCGTTGCGCTAATGCTCGAGTATGCCGCTACAAATAGACAGAATGAGAAGAAAGACCTCGAGAGTGGAATTCGGGCCCTTGTGGAAGGTGGAGATGGTAAGGAGATAGTTGATACAGCTGTTGCATTACTGAAGAATCAGGACGCACCTAAAACTGCTGGCACTCTTAAAAGAATGCTAGGTAAGAGAAAAGCTGATGCAGATGCAGCGCTAGAGGCAGCGCCAGAGGCAGCGTCAGCTCCTGCACCCGAGACCTCGGGGAGTGCACCACCGCCAAAGCGTGCTCGTGACCCGAAGGGTAAGGCAGCGATATCTGGGACCACTGATGACGACAACAGGCAAGACTACGTATTCCCAGGACCGCTGAATATCAAAAGAGTGATCTCAGAATGGACTTTTCGTCCCCAGCATAATACTCGAGAAGACAAAAAGCTTCCAGTAGTTGCCCCTCTTGGCTTGCTGGTACATCCTGCTGATGTTCAGGGGGACTCAAACCGACTTTCGTTTACCCGCGCGACTTCACAAGAGGGAATAGAGAAGCAGAAGAAGGTCATCATGGAGCGATGGGAGGTGGACAAATCACATGTCATCGCGTGGTGGACTGGACACTATTACACGGACGAAGAGTATAGGCAAATGCTCATGTCCAAGTTTTATCCCGGTGAGGCATTGCTTGTCAGCACTAGTATTATGCAAGGGTTCGGGACTTTCCTACAAAGCTTGACAATCGTATACGATTGTCAGACCTGAGTTCATTTCGGTTGCTTGCAGCGGCGGATGCGGCGGCTCCTGAGGAAGTAAGCAACTTCAACAACATGGTGCACAATCTGGAGACCGACTATCTCAGTCTATTCGATAGTGGTCCTGATGACTACAAGAAGTGGGTGAAAAACAAGTTCATGCGAATGCAGCTTGTCGTGGTGGATGGCCAGCATCGCTATGACGCCTGGCTTGACCTTGTCCTGGACGCAAGGAAACGTAAAGCATTTTGGAATGGTACCGGGACCGCTGCTAGGTCCTCTCTGGAGGGGTTGGCCACAACGATTATAGTTCTGAAGAAAGAAACACCTCTTTGTGTTTTGGTAAGCGATCCTTGTATGATATCGTTTGTTTCATCGTTTCAATAAAATACCGTGTGTACATGAATGAATTTTTTACAAGTTTCGGTTTGCGCAGAGCCTTATCGGGACACTGACGAACACCGACCAAACAGAAAGTCTTGTTGACTCTCACGAACACGATAAATGGATTTTGCTGTTGAATATTGCCGACGCCTCGGAAGACCAACTGGCGCATTTTACACAATTCCCGGTAAGGCAAGCTAGTGCCAAGAGTAACGCTTGGTATCGGAACAATCTGAGGGATACGACCGCGGCGGCCTACTCGAACGAGATTTCCAAACTTCGGGATCAATCGGCAAAAGTTGCCCTCCTCCAATCGCGCGAGCGGGATGCGCAAAAGGTATGTAACTTCCGCGCTCTCTCATGTGTCCTCACCCACGTGTGACAATCGTATACGATTGTCAAGCTTCAGTTCTCACCCACGCGTGACAATCGTATACGATTGTCAAGCTTCAGTTCTCACCCACGCGTGACAATCGTATACGATTGTCAAGCTTCAGTTCTCACCCACGCGTGACAATCGTATACGATTGTCAAGCTTTGGCGCTAGCTTCGCCCCTGACTCACGCGTGACAATCGTATACGATTGTCAAGCTTTGGCGCAAGCTTCAGTTCTCACCCACGCGTGACAAGCGTGTCGCCCCCCTTACATGTGTCCAACGTGTCTTGCTTGCAGATTTTGCGGTTACTGGATCCAAAACTGGGAGATGAATGGCGGAAGGAAGCTCTCGAGTTGAAGAACTATCCGAAAGAACTGCAGCCTGTTCTTACCCTAGAGGCTATAAGCACCTCGCTATCAGCCTTAGGGTTTGATGTACGATATTTTTTCTTTGTTCTTAATGTGGCGAAGCAAGGAGTATTAGTGGACGATGTGGACAAACGGAAGGAGTTCTACCAGAAATATGGGATCAGTTGCAAGGGCAAGTTTTTGACTGGCACTGAGTTCAGCTCGTATTGTCATCGTCTTGGTTTCATCAAGGATGTCATCGAATCTGCCAAGGCCAAGTTTGCCTCGCTGATGGGTTGGACGAAATACCCAGATTGGTATGAACACGCAGAGGCTATCGGGGACGTCTATGATGATGATGAGGATACGCAGGATACTATACTCAAACTAAAAGCTGACAACCCTTGGGGACCCTATGAATTTGATGGGGAATTTTACCGTGATTCGCAGCATATGACGTACGTGCAAAAGCATCACCAGACACTTATGCAAGACGTCCACAGAGAGCCTGATTTGGAAACCAAGCTTCTGGTGTGGATGTTAATCAAATCTTCCAACAAATTCTACACTGCACGCTTCGATGAGGTCATGAAGAGCATGATGAAAGCAAAACGATGGAAGCGCGTTGATTCCAAGGAAGGAAGGGCTATGGACAAGAGTGTGAATAAGTCATCGCAGGATACCATGCATACTTACAAGACTCTTGTGGATTGCGCTGGTGAGTTAGTCCTCACAAGTATTTTTTTTTTAAGTTGCAGGATTACAAGTCCTAATGACAGTGATGTTTGCTATGCAGCCACGCGTATGATCTTGTGCTACATTCACTCCTTGCCGGATGACTACATCGAGATTCGAAATGCCGGTCGCTTTGGGGCTACGTTCACGATTCCGAAGCTTTATGGCCCTGCCTACACTGAGGCACCCGTATACGATTCCGCATGGTTTCTGCAGACGTTGGGCATCACCCATACGAAAAGGGGGTTTGAGGAAAACTGCCTGCATTTGCTATGGGCGATTCAAGCAGCAGCTGGGTCTCAGATTAATATGGCCCCTGCAGTACTGGCAGCGTCGCGGATGATGGAAGCCAAAGAAATGCCAGATATCAATGACGAGATCGCCGCGTTCAGTGCGAAGGTGACCCCGTTATACACTTGTGATGATCATGCCATGGGGATGATCGGTCAGTTGGTAAATGTTGGTAAAAGAAGTGTGACAATCGTATACGATTGTCAAGCTCTGGCGTTAGCTTGACTTAGAGTCTGCTCTGTCTCTGAGTTCGAAGACTGATTCTGATGCGTATTACAGGCCGTTTGGGAATGGCTGGAACTCCGTGTGAAAGCGTCACGCCGGGGCGAGGGCGGGATGCCGGATGCTCTGATTAAAACGGAGATTTTCGATCATGATTGGGAGCCGAAGAGCGCGGTGATTGAATTCATGGAGCTGAAAATCGAACACAAGGAGCTGCATGCTGCCGAGGGAGTCCAGCAGCCGGTGGACTTCAACAAGTGCCATCGCGAGTTGCTGGCGAAGCTTCTGACGGGATTGCGGGATTTCGGAATAAAGGTTAGAGCTGTTCAAATATCTACATTGCAATGTATTAAGTATTTCCTGCGTATGTATTTCAAAGCAGACTGATGAAAGCAATGTTCCACAGGTTAACGAATCTCGCGCCGAAAGGAATAAGGGTCCACGCAGCAATCAAGTCATGGTCAATTGGCGCAATGAAAAAACATTGCAACACGCTCGCTATGGAGTGGATCTGATCTTTGTGGATGGTCCTTTTGGGCTGTTTTCGGAGGTATGGGATACCTATTCAACAGACTTCTACTCATACATGGGTGGTATTTGCATGTCGACTATGGATTATGGTGGCATTGTGATTCTATTCTTACCGGACTCGACTACCCGCAGTAATGTAACTATTAATGGAAAAACCTTCGCGATATCGAGGCAGCAAGCAATCATCGATGCCTTCTGCGCTTCGACCAAAGGATGGCCGCTGCAATGGACATGCCACCAAACGGTTCAATACTGGAATCGAGGCGGAGGACGCATAGGTAATAATGCGGCTGGTCCGGTCAGCGTTTTGCAACCGTATGTGTTGCTGCACTTGGTGGAAGATCCCTCAAAGAGTAATAAGCTACCGAAGTGGGCCCCGCTGCGAACAACGGTCGGAAAGTTTGCGAACGCGTTCACGAACAGCATGGTAAGAATCCTGGTATGCATTCATATCTTGTCATGAATGCAACTCCGCTAAACAAAATTGTCAAGCAGGTGCACTAGCTCAGACACGCAGACTCGCAAGTGACAATCGTATACGATTGTCAAGCAGGTGCACTAGCTCGGACACCCAGACTCACGTGTGACAATCGTATACGATTGTCAAGCAGGTGCACTAGGTCCGACACTCATACTCGCGTGTGACAATCGTATACGATTGTCAAGCAGGTGCACTAGGTCCGACACTCAGACTCGCGTGTGACAATCGTATACGATTGTCAAGCAGGTGCACTAGCTCGGACACCCAGACTCACGTGTGACAATCGTATACGATTGTCAAGCAGGTGCACTAGGTCCGACACTCAGACTCGCGTGTGACAATCGTATACGATTGTCAAGCAGGTGCACTAGCTCGGACACCCAGACTCACGTGTGACAATCGTATACGATTGTCAAGCAGGTGCACTAGGTCCGACACTCAGACTCGCGTGTGTTGTTTGTTTATGAACAGGAGGTACCGCTGCCACCTAAGGAGTACCTGAAGAAAGAAGATGGACAAAATATTCGCAGCGTTCAGAAGCCAATCCGTCTTTACCGTGAGCTGATGCGCTTGTACAGCAACATGGATGCTTGTGTTATGGAATTTCCTTGCGGAACGGCTCCAGCCTCCATGGCGGGGTATATGGAGCAAAGGCATGTCCTTTCGATCGACATGGATGCAGAGGTGTTGAAAATGGCCGGAGCACGGTATTCCGAGGTGCTCGCAGGTGACATAGCGCTGATAGAAAAACAAAAGGCCAATGTGCCTGATGACCACGTAATGGAATTGCAAGAAGTCGCGGCCTATTTGGACATGGGGACTGTGCAGCCATACACGGGTATGGAGGCTGAGCAGCCACAAGCTTGTTTCGAGATGCCAGCCGCTCTCGCGGCAGCGTTGCTCGAGCACCCCGACCCTGTACCTAGCGTGTAAATCTGCATGAATGCTAGGAAATTTGACACTGGCGGGCTCCGACCCTAGAACCGAGGACACCCACAAAACATACAATTCAGGGTATCACATAATATCCAATTAATTGTAATAATACTATCTGCGTGCACAATAAAAATGTTGCACATACCCGATCATAAATCGTTCGCTATGATCCATCCCCCGAGCCCATCCGTTGTACTGTCGAGTTCATGTTGTTGAAGTGTTTTTCTTGTCAATGTCATACATTGGCATACTTTGGCAACTAAACTCTCTTCACGGGGAACCGGATGGAAATAGGAGCGACCAGAGCGCAAATATTGATCTACAATGCGTATCACGCGTGCAGCAAGCCGGCATGTCATGTACACATCGGGGTAACGATTCAAAATTCTATTGGTTGCCGGCGCGTTTGATAAGCTATCGATGGCCCACACCCCAGCGTTTGACAGGTCATCGTAACGGAACAACACACTGATATTTACTAACGGAACATTGGGCACATGGAGCATGGAAACGAATGGGGAGCAGGTATCATCGCCACATCGAATCTGCCATTCCAAGATGGGAAGTGAGGACGATTCTGATCTTTCAGTCGAATTGAATCGGACATGTAAAACATGTTCGTGGGGGGACTCGGGCAGTGGGGTTAAAAGAATGGTGTCCAGCGCGAACATTTTGAGGTGGTCCGCGATTAATTTCGGAGACATGCACATTCCGCTAGGAGCCACCATTTCAGGATACTTTTGATGAAACATGCTTTGTAGGCGTAGGAGGGAGACATGGGCTCGGTGAATTAAGAGACGAAGGTTGGCGTCTTCCATAAAAAAATGTAGGCGGTAAGAAGAGAGCGGGTGATAGCGTTGCCGCAAGGGACTAGCCCAACACTTAGCGCGGGTTGCGCACGCCCGATTATTGTATCATTGAACTGTACGCAGACACATCTTATTCGGCAGAGATTCCCGAGATACATACATAACGGTTCATTGGAATGATCAGGTCCGTAAGGAATGGCCTGAAAGATTTTTAACAAGACGTTGTTCGGAAGATGCATTATGTGTAAAAAAAAATGACGTTTATCTATTACTTCAACCCCTTATATTTCGAAACAGCCGAAGGGCAATAGCTTCGACACTCAGACTCACGTGTGACAATCGTATACGATTGTCAAGCAGTTGCACTAGGTCATACCCACACTGCGAGTATGGAATGATGAGAACGCTGTATACAGAAGTAGCGAAAATGGTAGCTGTCACTTCTGTAAGTATTCTCTTAACTTTTCTTAAGTTTGCTTAACTTTTCTTAAGTTTTCTTATCTTTTCTTAACTTTTTGCGTATAAACCCCCACAAGCCTCCATACGTATAAATTGTAGCGTTGCAGTTAGCTATTGGCCGATGGAGTTATACGTCGGAGATATAAGTCAAACTTAAGAAAACTTAAGAAAAATGACACCCAATGACACTTAAGCAAAATGACCGATGACACCCACCCCACCCTATGACACTTAAGCAAAATGACCGATGACACCCACCCCACCCCCTATGACATAAGCAAAATGACCATTGACACCCACCCCACCCTGTACTTAAGCAAAATGACCGATGACACACACCCTATGACATACATTTCAAGCAAAATGACCACGATGACACACACCCCACACCCTATGACACTTAGCAAAATGACCGATGACACCCACCCACCCTATGACACTTAAGCAAAATGACCATTGACACACCCACCCTATGACACTTAAGCAAAATGACCAATGACACACCCCACCCTATGACACTTAAGACAAATGACCGATGACACCCACCCCACCCTATGACACTTAAGCAAAATGACCGATGACACACACCCCACCCTACTGACATAAGCAAAATGACCGGTGACACACACCCCACCCAATGACACTTAAGAAAAATGACCGATGACACCCACCCCACCCTATCACACTTAAGACAAATGACCGATGACACACACCCCACCCTATGACACTTAAGACAAATGACCGATGACACACACCCCACCCTATGACACTTAAGACAAATGACAGATGTCACATCCCCTACCCTATGACCAAGTGTAAACATACATACATACGTCGTAATGCGATTGGCTCAAACTAACAATGAACAACATATCCAAACTAATGTGCATGCAGCCTGCCGCACGCACGATCACCTAACAAGCAACGGATAAGGTTAGCAAGCTAAGCAACCATACAGTCTTCGAAAGCTGGTCCATGTCCTGCATCCATCTCCTGCAAACAAGTCAAGCAAACAATTAGTAAGCGCACAATCATGTGACCCTCAAGCACCCCTCAAATCACTGCCCACGACAAAGCTGTCACGGTCAGTGATTGTGGGCCGTGTTGGGGGGGCATAAAGTGAGGCGTGTGACCCCCAAGCACCCATCAAATCACGGCCCACGACACAGCTGTCTTGGGCAGTGACTGTGGGCCGTGTTGGGGGGCATAAGGTGAGGCGTGTGACCCCCAAGCACCCCTCAGATCACTGCCCATGACAACCCGGACTAAGCTGTTACGGGCGGTGATCGTGGGCCGTGTGGGGGGGCATGAAGTGAGGCATGTGACCCCCAAGCACCCTCAGATAACTGCCCATGTCATAGCTATCACTGGCGGTGATTGTGGGCCGTGTGGGGGAGCATAAGGTGAGGCATGCGACCCCCAAGCACTCGTCAAATCACTGCCCACGACAAAGCTGTCACGGTCAGGGATTGTGGGCCGTGTTGGGGGGGCATAAAGTGAGGCGGGTGACCCCCAAGCACCCCTCAAATCACGGCCCACGACACAACTGTCTTGGGCAGTGACTGTGGGCCGTGTTGGGGGGCATAAGGTGAGGCGTGTGACCCCCAAGCACCCCTCAGATCACTGCCCATGACATAGTTGTCACAGGCAGTGACTGTGGACCGTGTCGGGGGGCATCAGGTGAGGCGTGTGACCCCCAAGCACCCCTCAGATCACTGCCCATGACAACCCGGACTAAGCTGTTACGGGCGGTGATTGTGGGCCGTGTGTGGGGGGGCATGAGGTGAGGCATGTGACCCCCAAGCACCCTCAGATCACTGCCCATGTCATAGCTATCACTGGCGGTGATTGTGGGCCGTGTGGGGGAGCATAAGGTGAGGCATGCGACCCCCAAGCACCCCTCAAATCACCGCCCATGACACAACCGTCCCGGGCAGTGACTGTGGGCCGTGTCGGGGGGCATACGGTGAGGCGGGTGACCCCCATGCACCCCTCAAATCACTGCCCACGACACAGCTGTCACGGGCAGTGACTGTGGGCCGTGTTGGGGGGCATACGGTGAGACGTGTGACCCCCAAGCACCCCTCAAATCACTGCCCATGACGTAATTGTCGTGGGCAGTGAGTGTGGGCCGTGTTGGGGGGCATAAGGTGAGGCGTGTGACCCCCAAGCACCCCTCAGATCACTGCCCATGACAAGCCGGACTAAGCTGTTACGGGCGGTGATTGTGGGCCGTGTGGGGGGGGCAAGAGGTGAGGCATGTGACCCCCAAGCACCCGTCAGATCACTGCCCACGGCACGGCCGTCACGGTTAGTGATTGTGGGCCGTGTCGGGGGGCATCAGGTGAGACGTGTGACCTCCAAGCACCCCTCAAATCACTGCCCACGACACAGGTGTCACGGGCAGTGATTGTGGGCCATGTGGGGGAGCATAAGGTGAGGCGGGTGACCCCCAAGCACCCCACAAATCACTGCCCATAACAAAGCCATTGCAGCTAGTGATTGTGGGCCATGTGGGGGAGCATAAGGTGAGGCAGGTGACCCCAAGCACCCACAAATCACTGCCCACGACCACGGGTGTCACGGGCGGTGATTGTGGGCGAGGGCATATTAAGGTGAGGCGTGTGACCCCTAAGCACCCCTCAGATCAGCGCCCATGTGAGCCGTCACGACTAGTGATTGTGGGCCATGTGGGGGAGCATAAAGGTGAGGCGGGTGACTAAGCACCGCACAAATCATTGCCCTGACAAACGGACTAAGCGGTTACGGGCGGTATTGTGGGCCGTGTGGGGCATGAGGTGGGGCGGGTAACCCCTGCCCCTCGGATCAATGCCCACGGCGGAGTCGTCACGGGCAGTGATTGTGGGCCCGTGTTGGGGGGCATAGGGTGAGACGAAGTGGCCTCAAGCACCCATCAAATCACTGCCCAGACCACGCGGGTGTCACGGGCGGTGATTGTGGGCGGCAGGGGGCATATTAAGGTGGGCGTGTGACTAAGCACCCCTCAGATCTACTACCCATGACAAAGCCGTCACGACTAGTGATTGTGGGCCATGTGGGGGAGCTTAAGGTGAGGCGGGTGACCCCCAAGCACCCCACAAATCATTGCCCACGACAAACCGGACTAAGCGGTTACGGGCGGTGATTGTGGGCCGTGTGGGGGGGCATGAGGTGAGGCGGGTAACCCCCAAGCACCCCTCAGATCAATGCCCACGACAGAGTCGTCAGGGGCCGTGTAGCACAAGAAAACTATCGGATTTTGACCGAGATCTCCAAGCTTTAGTGCTTCGCCCTCAATGGGCTCCGCGCTTGGGCTCTTGTTGAGCTAGTACCACGATTTAAATTGCTTGCAAGTTCAATCAAGGCCATGCAATATGTTATAATAAGAAGTTTTTCCCAAGCACAAGGTTCAGGCTAATAGAGATGAAGAATAACGAGTATGATGACAATTAACTTCTTTGTGTGGCACCTCGGAGTCAAAACCGAGATCTCCAAGCCAAAAGGCTTGACGCTCTTGTTGAGCTAGTGCCACGATTCAACTTGCTTGAAGTTTTAGTCAAGGCCACGCAAAATGTTACAACAAAAAATCGTTCCCAAGCACAAAGAAATACAAAAGAACGAAGGCTTAACATAGCTATGTGACACCTCGGACTTTAACCGAGACCTCCAAACCAAGGTTTGGCGCTCTAATTGAGCTAGTGTCACCAATTCTGGCGTGGCTGCAGAATTTGTCCTCTACAACTTAGGGTCATGAGGTATTTTTGCATCTTTCGGGAAAAATGTCACAAACAGGTCAAGACATAATCAATCTATGGTGGTTTTCCGCGAGGAAAACACCTGTCAGGTCAAAAAGGTCGTCCGGAAAGCCGTTTCGCCGCCAGCGAAAGGTCTGTCCGTCAGTGAAATGTAAGGAAAAGAGAGTGAACGAGAGGTGTATGAGAAGCGTACCACAATTATGTGACACCTCGGACTTTAACCGAGACCCCCAAACCAAGGTTTGGCGCTCTAATTGAGCTAGTGTCACCAGTTCTGGCGTGGCTGCAGAATTTGTCCTCTACAACTTAGGGTCATGAGGGTTTTTTGCATCTTTCGGGAAAAATGTCACAAACAGGTCAAGACATAATCAATCTAGGGTGGTTTTCCGCGAGGAAAACGCCTGTCAGGTCAAAAAGGTCGTCCGGAAAGCCGTTTCGCCGCCAGCGAAAGGTCTGTCCGTCAGTGAAATGTAAGGAAATGAGAGTGAACGAGAGGTGTATGAGAAGCGTACCACAATTATGTGACACCTCGGACTTTAACCGAGACCCCCAAACCAAGGTTTGGTGCTCTAAATGAGCTAGTGTCACCACAACTGCTACGGCTGCAAAATTCTATCGACAAATCATAGGGTTGAAAAGCAAAGTCGCAGTTTTCTGAGAAATTATCCAAAGAAGATAATTGATGAACGAATTCGGTGTAGTTTTCCGCGACAAACAAGCTCATCAAGTCGGATATGTTGTCAGAAACCCCGTTTTAGCGTCAGCGAAAGGTCTGTGCAACAAAAGAAAACACTTTAATGGTAAAGAGAAGCTTGACTTTGACTTGCGGCGCGTGTGCTGCTCAGCCAAAACTCCGAAGTGAAATTTTGAATCTTCACGGATGGATCCCAGTTTCTGATTGGCGCATCGTCGCACCCTCCATGTCGCCTCGAATATAATTTCTCTTCCTTGCCCTAGGCGCGAGCTCTCGTCGTCGGGAATGACATCTATCTGACTATCAGATCTTGTGTATAATTACTTTGAGCCCCCCGCCACCCAATTTATATTTTCTTCAGTCACCAGAGCACGGTTTTGGCTTAAGTTTTCTTGTGTATAATTATTCGAGTCCCCCGCCACCCACCAGGACACGGTTTTCACTCGACTTTTCTTATCTTTTGCTCTGACGTACTCGCTCGCGTCCTCGTTGATCCATCCACGGGCATTCTGAAGGCCAGCTGATGACCGAATTGTATAAAACATGACACGCGGTATAATTTTCATGGACTTAAGAAAAGATAAGAAAACTTAAGAAAAGTTAAGCAAACTTAAGAAAACTTAAGCGAATACCTTGTTCAAGTGTGTGTGGAGGATGCAGGGTATGAATAAAACACTACTTAGAACTAACAATTATTTTCTTAAAATAATTGGTACAATTAGCATGTTCTTAGAAGCCAAAGTCCAAGTCCTCGTCAGGCATATCCGCCGCACAGTTGCAAGCTCCTAAATATTGCTCTATACTCTCGCCGCGCTGCTCCGGTAACAATAAATCATTTATCTTGTCCACAGGTATTTTCAGATTTCTAGGCGTTACCCACCTCCCCGTCCAAGGGTTCCTGGAGGGAAATCGTTCGAGATGCATCAAGGTAAAGAATAGGAAAAACCGAGTTCGGCGTACATAACGGTATCCTGCAGAGATTTCGTCCAAGTCCCAATTTCCCTGAATGATAGGCCTTTCGCAATGCACATATACGTTTTCCGCATTACAGTTTACGCAAGGTGTATAACCGAAAATGGACACATTATTTATCATATTTTCATCCTCATCAAAACCGTCTAACCAAAGCAAGACGCGCTCAACCTGCCGTGTCAACGCCATTTCTCCGGAAGTTCTTGAACGCGAAAACAAATGATTAAAACTCGCTACAACACGTCTTAAGTAGGCATGGGAGCCTGGTATTTTTTACCTAACGGCAATTGCACCACTTTCCGTCGTCATCAGGTTCGGGATTATAGCCTGTGCCCTGGTCAATCAACTCCGGAATGAAATCTGTGGGAACCGCCATTGTTTTTGGGGTAAGTGCGCCAGGGTTGGCGTGCGTTGGAGTGTACGTATATTGCGCAGTAGTGCCAGGATACCGATGCGCATCCAACAGTTGAAAATACCACGTTTCCCGAGTGTCGCGGATAAACCTCCACTTAGCCTCAGAGGGGTCATGTGTAGGAATCAGCGCAGGATCGATGAACACTTCCTCGCGATATAAGAACAAATTCCAGGAATGGCACACACTGCATTTTTCGTATTCGATATACATACGTTCAAGCTCAACAAGTGCGTCTTCCATGAACTGAGGAGTATTCATGATGCTAGGATTTTACTGCGAAAATAAATGAATAAAAGACATGTAACATTACTTATATAGCAGTAAACTTCGAGGGACTTCCTTCCAACACGGTGTTGACAATCGTGTACGATTGTCAGAAGTGTCCAGAGGGTAGTTTTGGTATGCACGGCGTGAAAGTTATTGTTTTTCATACATGTAAATATACGGTTTATTTGTGTACTGTCACGTGACATAAGTGTTAGCTACCAAGCATATGTCTCCTCATTGCACGCGCTAGCATCAATTATGCGCGTTAGGGTGCAGATTCTGAACATACGCCCGCAACCTTCGCATCTCCTTTCATCTTCCTGCAGCAGATCGCATTCCAGCTCTGTCAGGGCACCGTGCGTAGTTTCGCTGTAGCGGTGTCTATTTCGCCAGCCCCGCCACTCCAAATCCGAGTATCGGTGGTAGATCCACCCGCCCTCATACCAGTACACGAGATGCCTCACCCCGAACCTTTCGCTGGATCTACGGCCGTGGACGTACATCGGCCAAAAACTCCACCAGTGATAGGTCCTGAGATTAACTGCATGTTGCCCGAAGTCCTCCGACCCAGTCTTCTTCAGCTTGTTGCCGCGCTCGCCGCCACAAGCGGAGAATTAAACGGTCTTCAGGAACCCATTGGGCTTGTTGTAACTGGCAGTCGCGAAACGTAAAAGTATCGAAAGGCCATATCCAATACTGCAATATTCCAATACTGGGCATAATGGTGAGGTAGTCTAAGGGGCTGGTTGTGGTTCTATGTGACGAACGCAGGTGTGATGAAATGACCTCCGGTTACAACTCCTCCGACATATATAACAACATATATCCTAAAACCCTGAACCTTCGACGCCCCGATATGTCTATGTGCAGCACACCTGACACCAAGACTCACCTGCTTGACAATCGTATACGATTGTCAAGCAGGTGCACTAGGTCCGACAACCAGACTCACGTGTGACAATCGTATACGATTGTCAAGCAGGTGCACTAGGTCCGACACCCAGACTCACGTGTGACAATCGTATACGATTGTCAAGCTCTGTCGTTGAGTTCGTCTCTCTGACGCACGTTTGACACTCGCATGCGACTGGGTTATACCCCCTGAGTCCCTGTTTAGGGGGGGAGGGGGGAGTCAGTGTATATTCCTTAAGTATTAAAAGAAAATTTAAATTTTCTTAAGTATGGGAAAACGCAGGCGTCGTCGCGGGCCGACGCGCTACACTCCTTAAGTATGGGCTTAAGTATGGGAGCCCTGATTTGTGAAATCTTAGAATGTTAAGAATGTTTGGGCCGTTCGGGCCGTTCGGGCCGTTCGGGCCCCAACGGCCCGAACGGCCCGAACGGCCCGAACGGCCGGCCGGAACGGCCCAATACTAATCCCCAGGCGACCTTCTTGGAGATGGATTGAGACCAATTTCCCCCCTTGGGGAGGGGCGTGGCCGCGAAGCGGGTCTTGATGCGGCGGTCCGGCTTGTCTGCGCGGGGAGTGTACCCGCGCGTGGCCGGCTCGGACCGACCGGGTGTGACCAACGTGGCCAATTGCCGCTTCAAGTCGAGGACCATGGTCCTCAAGTCCGCGAGCTCACCGGGCCCACCGGAGTCCTCGGTGTCCCCCTCCATGAAATGCGTGCCATGAGAGTACCAGTGCGCGGACGCCGTGGCGGTGCCCGCCCGCACGTGCTCGGGGTAGCACTCACGCACCCATTGTTGAATTGTGAGGAGGTCGTGAGCGGCTCGTTGATCGTGGAGAAGCAACCGTGACACCACCGGTTGGTAGAAGGCGGTGTCGAGGGACTTGATGAACAAAGCCTTCACGTCCTCGTCCAGGAGTGTTGCTCGCGTCCTCGCAGCCTTCAGGGCGGCGTTGAAGTCGCCGATCTTGTCATGCGGGTCCACGCCCGCAGAGATGCGGATGCTCAACATGTCCGCTTGACCCTGAAAGGGGTCACCCGCCGGGATCATGCGACGGGCAAACTCAAGCAGCACGCGCTTACCGTCTGACGGGAAGCTGGAGTGTGAAGAGTCCATCCAGTCAGCTGCGGGCGACGCGGGGTCAACCATCAGCTCTAGCGCGGAGAACAACAAGCCGTTGGCCTCCACACGGACGGGAAGGGTAGCATCGTCCAGTAGGAAAAGGGGCGCGAAGCCGATGTCCTCTGTGACAAATGCCGTCTGGAGCGCAGAGACCATCCTGGCGAAGAGCGCGGACGCGTGGCACCAGGGAACATTGCTTACCCTGACGGGCCGGCCCGGGGCCGCTTGACGCCGCTCCGGGCCGCTCGCGGGCCGATGATGTGCCCACTTGCGGGCCGTCCATAATTTCGCAACGGCCATGTTTCGGCCAAAGAAAACAAGTACTTTCGATACTATTTTAACAATTCGTCATACTTAAATCCAAAATTTCGCGCCTGCGGCGGGCAATTTTAGTGTTCGGCCGATTTGGCCGATGGCTGGCCTATGATATTATCGCATCCGGGCCGATGGAGAAAAATAAAGCAATGTACTCTGCGTGGCACTCAGTCCCGGAAAATCGTGCTGGACTTTAGGTTCAGGGTTATTATTATGGGCTCTGATAGCCCCTAGCCTGACCCGTCTCTGATCGGAACCGTGACTCCGCTAGTAGCTAGGATGACAGTACAGTAGTACTGTCAGTCATCACTTCGTATTATCCGGGTTTCCGAGATGCATGATAAAAGCACTCGGCCGGACTGATTATGAGAGCTTAGCCAGTTTTACCCGAGCGGAACACCTGTTCTCGCAAATCGCCCGTTCTTGTCCTCGAACAGCTTCTGACGAACGGTCTTAGAGACCTTCATGTCGAAGTGCTCCCTTTGAAGCGTACGCACCGAGGCAAGGAACGTAGCACCCGCTGAATTGGCAGCCGGCTGAGCTGCCGGCGGAGTGGCTGGAGTGTTGGCGTGTCTAGCAGCTGCCGAATCAAAAATCGTGGATAAAGCGCGTCGGCGATTCGCCATGCTAGCGGTGGCTCGAGTAGAAGCAACCATGGTGAGAAGGACTGAAGGGTCGGAGTGAGGCAAAGGAGCGTGAGAGATGCGGCAGTCGTGGGCGGCCAAGAAAAGTGCGGGTCGCCGATACAACAGCCGTGAGAGATCAAATAAATCCGGTAAGTCGTGTGGAATAGGCGGCCAATACGCAACGGTGTGGGATCCAACCAGAGAACGTAAACCAATCCAACGTTAAATCCCGCAAGAAAAATCGCTCTCCAACCGGTGCGGCGTGCCGTAAATCAACCAACAATTTAGGCCATACCCGTGACTGCCGGCGTTCTCACGCGCGGAGCGCCTCACTCCATCCCAGGCGTCCGAGCTTAGCCACTCATAGTGGCAATCCCGCAGTGGCTAAATAAAACGCAAGTGGGGCCAAACCTGGTAGATATATACTTCAGCGGTGATATATATCTAACTAGAGAGATAAACCCTGAGTTAAGGGTTACGGAATCAGAACGGTAAAGTGTGTTGGACTTCGGGTTTAGGCTTAGTTATTATGGGCTCTGACTAGCCCCTAGCCTGACCCTGCTTCCGTATCGTGTCCGTGACATCCTAGCACTGTACTGTACAGTAGTACAGTACAGTAGTACAATCATTGTTTCATTGTCTGGGTTTCCGAGAGCATAAAGCCTCGGCCAGACACTAGTTATGTGATTATCAGTTTGATTCTCAGCGAGCTTAGCCGGACAGCGGATCTGTCTTTCTCGCAGGTTATGGCCCGCACCGGCTTTCCGGTGATTCTGATGATGGCACAGCGCCTTGCTGTTGCCATGTTCGGCTAAGTAGGACGTAGGAGGGGCTGAGCGCCCACTTGGGCGGTGGTGTGTTATTCTCACGGTATGGCCTTTTAGCTTGGCAGTGATGGCGGCACGCCTTGTGCTCGCCTTCGCTGCGCAGGAGATCAGCAATTTGTGACGGATTTTTTTTTTTTTTTGCAGCAGTATCGTCGCAACGAGAGTTGATTTGCTTCGTGTGCCACTAGCTCTGGCGAGGTCGCTCCACACGTTGCGGATTTTGGCCGCTCTCATGCTTACGCTCACGACCTGTGAATTTTGATCTGTTCTGCTGAGGCTTCTACGGAATATCTGGCCGCTGTGGCGATCTTGCACCGCCACCCTTGCTTAGCTCAGCCTTCCATTGTCTTTACATCATGGTTACCACAGCAAATAGAATGACGCGATCTCGCGTCCGTAGATTGGAAACGATTTTTAATGATGTGGGTGCGCAGCATTCTGCGACACCACACACGCCGCAGCTGCCAGCTCCGACCACCGCAGCTGCGAGAGAGATTCTTGAAAAGTTTCAGCAGCTTGCTCGGGACAACTTTGACAGAAAGGTTGCCAAAGTCGTTGCCACGAAAATTCTCGGGGGCAAATCGGAGCGCTTTGCAGGGACAGAGACAGACGCGGTGGACATTTTTTCACAAATAATGCATGAGCTACGCACGCAGTTCATGCTTCAGTCATCGGCGTTTGCTCCCCTGTTTGACTTGGCCAACGTGACTGTTGAGGCTAGGCATGAGGCAAATGAATTGCTGCTTTCGGCTCTGACATTTCTGGCTCGACCTGGCTCGCCTGCTCGTGATTGGCTTGAGGCCTCTGGGTCTGACGTTCCTGGGGATGGCAAGCGTGCTGCCCTTGAGGTGGTACGCATGCTCCAGGAACGCTCAGAGCCCTTTGACTCTTTTGAGTCGCTGCTGGCGGTTCGCATCCCCAGCAGCGGAGATCCTGACCGTGGGATCCGTGAGTTCAATGGCCTGTTGCGGGACGTTCAGCGTTCCCACAACTTGCCAGAGGACGCGGTGAAGCGGCAGTTTCTCAAGGCTCTCGGCAATTCGGCTCTATACCGTGACTTGGCTAATTCCTTGGCTCGAGCTGACCAGCGGCAGGGCGTGTCTCTCTTGACTATTCAGGCTCGTGTGCGGGAGCAGTTCCGCCACGGCCTGAAAGTCTCTGACACCCCTGTCTCTGCTCCGTCATTCGGCGATGGCGCGTCTGACCTGGCTGCGGCGTTGTCCAGTCTGCAGAAGCAGCTGGAGCGCATGCAACAGGACATTCGTGACCTGAAGCGGCAGGGGCGGGAAGGGTCACCGCCGGCGGGCAAGCACCTTACCCGCTCTGCTGCTAAACATCATCGTGCTGGTGTTAAGCCACTTGGCACCGCTCCTCCTGTCTCGTTTGACAAGAAGAGGGGTGCCTTCGTGCCTCACTGCAGAAATGCGGAGTGTGCACAACGTGGTTTGAAGCACTGGCATGCTGAATGCCCCAACGGCGGTCCTCAGTCTGCCCACTACTGTGGTGCAGTTGAGGACTATGAGAATGACTGCCTGGCTGTTCGTTTCCAGCGGTTCTATGACGCTGGGGATGAACATGCCTTCGAGTCGCTCTGCACGATGGAGGGTCGCCCAGAGGTGTGCGAGCTGTCGGCACATTCTTTTGTGACGGCTGAGCCCACATCTCTGCGGCACTTTCGGGATGCGGCGGCTTCCGCTCAGGATGCGGCGGCTGACGATGACGGCATGGCTCAGTTTGGTCTGGCCACATTCCACTCGGGTGCACAGGGCTCGATTCCGCCACCGCCTGCGGTTCGGCATCCCTCTGCACTCGTGGCTGGTGGTGTGCCTGCGGCTCATGCCCCGCCAGTGGTTATCCCTGGCTCTCTCGGCTTGCCTGGCTCTGTCCCGTCACTCCAGCTTGGCGACTCTGCACCGGTTCCGCTGTTTGCTGGCATGAGGATTGAGGCTTCTGACATTGGCTCTGAGGTCTCTGACAATGCCCAAGGCTCTGGCAATGACTCTGACGGCGGGCGGCAAGTGGCTTTTGGCTCCTTCGGCACTCTTGAGCATGACTCTGACGGGGGAGCATCGCCAGTGGCAGCTCCGGTGTGCCGTGCTGGACTTCGGGTTTAGGCTTAGTTATTATGGGCTCTGACTAGCCCCTAGCCTGACCCTGCTTCCGTTTCGTGTCCGTGACATCCTAGCACTGTACTGTACAGTAGTACAGTACAGTAGTACAGTCATTGTTACTGTCTGGGTTTCCGAGAGCATAAAGCTCCGGCCAGACACTGTTTATGTGATTATCAGTTTGATGCTTAGCAAGCTTAGCCGGACAGCGTATCTGTCTTCCTCGCAGGTTATAGGCCGCACCGGCTTTCCGGTGATTCTGATGATGGCACAGCGCCTTGCTGTTGCCATGTTCGGCTAAGTAGGACGTAGGAGGGGTTGAGCGCCCACTTGGGCGGTGGTGTATCATTCTCGCGGTATGGCCTTTTGACATGGCGGTGATGGCGGCACACGTTGTGCTCGCCTTCGCTGCGCAGGAGATCGGTTTGTGACGGATTGTTTTTATTTTACGGCAGTATCGTCGCAGCGAGAGTTGATTTGCAGCGTGCGCCACTGGCCCTGGCGAGGACGCTCCACACGTTGTGCATTTTGGCCGCTCTCATTTTCCGCTCACGACCTGTGAATCTCGATCTGTTGTACTGAGGCTTCTACGGGTTATCTGGCCGCCGTGAAAATTTTGTACCACCACCCTTGCTTAGCTCAACCTTCCGCTGTCTCTCTATAATGGTTACCACAGCAAATAGAATGACGCGTTCCCGCGTCCGTAGATTACAGACGATTTTTGATGATGTGGGTGCACAGCACTCAGCGACGCCGCAGACACCGCAGCTGCCGGCTCCAAACACCGCGTGAATGTTAGGTGTTTGTTTGTGTCTCGTGGCTGTATATACCGTACCTGCCTTGCTAGGTAGTCACACCCACGGGTGGTGTGCTGGACTTCGGGTTTAGGCTTAGTTATTATGGGCGCTGACTAGCCCCTAGCCTGACCCTGCTTCCGTTTCGTGTCCGTGACATCCTAGCACTGTACTGTACAGTAGTACAGTACAGTAGTACAGTCATTGTTACTGTCTGGGTTTCCGAGAGCATAAAGCTCCGGCCAGACACTGTTTATGTGATTATCAGTTTGATGCTTAGCAAGCTTAGCCGGACAGCGTATCTGTCTTCCTCGCATGCCGTCCGCGGACTCCGCCGAGTTTTCTCCGATGTGCACTAATGGCATCTGTGCTCTGTTGTTCCTTACTGGCCAACTCTACGGCATCTCTGGTTACCGTGGGCGGTGGTGACAGGGGCCTGGTTGAGCCCGGAGCCACCGTCCGTCGGTCTACTGGAGATTTCTCTGCTTCGATTCCACCACTTGGTGCTGCAGGCATCCGTGATTGGCCGCCAGATGATGGAGTTCTTCTGTGTTCCTCTTCAATGCTCAAACCGCCGTGGGAATCTGCTTGTTTAAGTTCTTCAGTGTTTTTGGAATCTTTACAGTCTTCGGTTACTTTACATTCTGCTGTGGATCCACCTTGCCCGCTTGGGTCTGGTGGTGCTCAATTTGAATGACAACTTGCAATTCACTTCGGGATTCTTCTGTGCTTACATCCCGACCGCTGAACTCAGCCCTGCTGACCAGCCTCAAAGTGGCTGAGTTTACTTCGATTATCCTGGCAGCTTGATTAGCTTTAGCCCAGTAGTGGGATGACCGGGTCAAGACCCCGGCACCCAGCTAGAAGTGATCGGTTTCCACCGAAGTGAATGTTAGGTGTTTGTTTATTATCTCGTGGCTGTATTATCCTGTACCTGCTTTGCTAGGTAGTCACACCCACGGGTGGTGTGCTGGACTTCGGGTTTAGGCTTAGTTATTATGGGCTCTGACTAGCCCCTAGCCTGACCCTGCTTCCGTATCGTGTCCGTGACATCCTAGCACTGTACTATACAGTAGTACAGTACAGTAGTACAGTCATTGTTTCATTGTCTGGGTTTCCGAGAGCATAAAGCCTCGACCAGACACTAGTTATGTGATTATCAGTTTGATTCTCAGCGAGCTTAGCCGGACAGTGAATCTGTCTTTCTCGCAAAGTGTGTCTTGATAAAGAGAGAGATAACATAAATACCTAACGGGTGTTTCCCGTCTACTGGTGACGATCACCCAACCTACTATAGGAAGTGACATGTGACAGTTTTGGGTGTCACAGTGTCAAATCCAGCAGAGGATCCAAGCGCAAGAGCTCGTCAGGAACTACGCGCATCGAATAGTTTAACAGTTTAACAAACGATACATATTATTTGGTTATTTGTACTCTTGTTGCACGAGTGTATGTCCTGCTTTTGGCTGCCTATAGAATGCGATTTTAGGTAGTCTTGTAGTCTTGTGCCGATAGGTATCGATGCCATCGATGTATCGATATATCGGTTGTAAGTTGCAATAACCCGTATTAATTGATATGGTTTGAACCTGTCGAATCGATTGATATTAATGTCCGGCTATCGGAATCAATCAATTAGAAATTCGAATTATCGGAATCAATCGATTGGGAATCGGAAAAATCAGAATCGATCGATGCAAATTTCCAAATATCGGAAAACTATCGATACGGCTTGACACAACCGATACCGAGCCTTGGCGGTTTGGGAAGCTAGGGGATACAATCATACCTACTTTATATGATCGCGCCGGGGAGGCTTGCAGGCCCATAAGTTCCCTGCTTCTAGCGAGCCGGTATACGCTTTGTCACGGAGACGGTGAAATAAATATATATGAGGGTTGTGGCGCGCAGCCGGACGGAACCAAGGGGTGATGGGCTCCTTGTCAGATGTGTCGTGCCGATGGGGCACGAGGAGGTCAGATGTGTCAAAGAGCGATGGGCTCAGTCAGATACGTTCAGCGATGCGCTGCGGAGTACCGCGAATGCCGCGGGACCAAAGAAAAAGGTGGGAGCTAGCGAGCGGACACGGACCGGTGGTAAAGGCCCGATAACCTCACGGAGACGGTGAAATAAATATATATGAGGGTTGTGATATACGGATATATTTATTTGTCTACTGAAATCACGGAAGCTGGCCAGTGAAGCAGGCTAGGTCACACACTTGAACTAAGATGAGATAATAAAAGTGAGACATAGTTTTATTGTCTCAGCTCACGGGAAGCAGGCTGACCTGGAACCTCAGATTGAGGGGTGACAGAGAGGGCAGAGGCACCCCCCAGTGTGGGGGGTCAAAGTCTCTGTCTCCATGACTTTGGCGGTGACTTTCGGTCGAAATATCTTTGATCGGTGGCACATTGTGCTCCTCAAGCATCCCAAGGTGTTTCCCTTGTGGTTGCATGATTGAGCGCGCATCCCATCTAAAAACATATTCCATTATTTTTTACTTGACGCATATAAAATAAAACCGTTTTCCTCGTCAAAATACGATTCGTGGTGAGATAGCGGGAAGTTCGGTTATGGGCGATGTAGATAAGTCCTTCCGAACAACATTTCCGGACTAAGCGGCACCACCTCTATTATTGGCAAGAGTTTATTAGAAAACGTTGAAATGTCACTTCCTTTGAAAGTTGGTAAGACAGTGGTTTGTTTTCGTTTCCTTGAAATGCATGTGTATTGCTTCGGCCCAAATGCATCACTTGAATGGTACGTTAGTAGGACGTCCCCCTACTCAAAAACTGTAGAGGAAAATATACATATATGACAACTTCACGTTTTCTGGGCTTATAGTGCTCTTCTAATCGAGTTCTACGGTTTATTCTAAAACGAAGAATAGGAAAATTCATCAAAACCGCCTACGACACAGGCACAAGGGCCTTCGACCCCGCATGAATCTTCACTTGCTCTAATCCAAATATGCAAGACGATTCGCGCAGTGTTTCAGCGCCTTTTCAATCTTGCGAATAAGCCGATGCCAGCAGCACCAATCAAGGGAGCGAGCGGAGCCAGCACCTCGAACAGGAACATTTTCTTGTGGGCTCTAGAAATTACTGTGTGGAAAAACTCACTGTCGTTCACGTGCGGGAAGGGAACGTCAGGGATCGGCTGCCCTAAGAACTTGCAGAGCGGCCCCCAGCCGCTCGACACCTCATAGATGAGCAAACGATCCGCCGGAACAGTGGCTTCAACTTCTTTTAGCCACTCCTCGTAGACTTCGCACGCGCGGGACTCATCGCTAAATTCTCCGCCGAACAGTCTGTCCCATATGCATGCTCTCACCATTGCATGGTGCAACCGTCTCCGGGAGAGCACTGCGGAGCGCACCCAGCGCGCCCAGCCGCGCTGCGTCCAGTTTATCGTATCATATGCGCTTTTGTACCACGCTTTCGCGGAACTTCGTTTGCTGAGAATAACCTTCGCGTTCGGAAATTCAGCGAGCAGTTTCGAGTAGAAGCAGGCGGCAGGGAAGTCCACCGTGGCGCGGTAGCCAGAGAAAAGGGCCCGCAGATCGACGTTTTGGCCTCGCGCAATGGCGAGCCAAGCTTCTGAGTGGCGATATGTGCGGTTCGAGGCATCTCCTCCGAGGATGTCTTTTTCCAGCAGCGATGGGGACAAGATGCTGTCTTGAACGGAAACCTCTGACATGTGATAGCAGGGCGCCTCCAACAGCACTTCGAGAGCCGCTCTCAAGGAGCTGGTGCCAGTGCGGCCGAATCCCGCACCGATGACTTCGGGCAGCAACATACTAAAACTCCGCTCACTCTGTGGTTCAGTTAACCGGCCGACTGCCGCTGTCGATGGCGTAACGCAGTTTACAAGTGGCGGTGTTGTGTTATGGCAGCAGGACCACGTTACGCCGCGCGTATTGTCACAATAATATGCTGGTCGCTCAATTGGCGAGCCGAGATAAGGAGGAATGAGGTTTCTGCTCTTGCAAGCTGAGATGAGGATCCCTTTGCTTGAGGCTTCCGACGCCAGCGAGCTTCCGACATCCGGATCGAGCGAAGGGATCGTGTCACATGCGATGGTGTCACCCATGCATATCCATTTCCATACGATGTGGTTTTAAATGCAAAATGATAGTGATCTGATGGTGATGGTGCTGGTGCATGACATGTCACTGGATGCAGGTACAGTATCGTGCTGAACAGCGCATCCGATCGGCATCGGCATCGGCAGCGGCATCGCGATCGGCAGCGGGAGCTGCGACGCGACGCACAATTGTTTCGTTAAAACCTCGATGGAGAATTCACTGTTTAAAACAGTTTTTTATCAGTCGGAGGAAATGCGGTGGCGAAATCAGTTTCATTCGATGCTAACATGCTATGCCATGCCATATCATCGTACGGCGATCGATGCAGCGCCGGAAAAACTTGTTCTTTCGTGGCAGGTGGCACCAACTGCTATATACAATAGATTTCCTTTTTGAGTCGCGAAAAAAAAATCGCAGGCAAACAAGCCAATCGCAACAACTCGAACTGTCATGTCAACTCGAGCAAAAAGTGAAATCGCAACGAGCACATTTGTGAAGTTCAAGTTGGGGCAGTTGCCTTTCGGTTTGAACAAGCTGTGGAGCTCTCCGTCTCAGGTTCCTCTGACAGTGAGATATTCCACAATTTGATGTTGTAACCGAGAAATATTATCTTTCCACGCTGCAGTCCGTTTGATTCTCAGCGGTGGTCGCTAACTCTTTGTCCACTCTTGGACTACCGGAATGAGTTCGTGTGTTCCTCATCATCAATGGAATTCGTTGACGCTGTATTTCTGTGTTTGTGGTAGGTAGCGCAGGGTGCTGTATACGAATGCATTCGATATAAATCCTATCAATATCGCTTTAACACTTACCACTGACCGTTGGGAAACCAACACTTTTGTTTCCGCGATGAAGATGGCATCGAAACGCGGGAAGGCACTGTCGCTTTCGAGCCCTGGGCCGCCCGAGGCTGCACCCGAGTACAAGGAAAGTGGACAAGGTGTGCACCCGACCGCGACGGTCTCTGGGTGCAGCAACGTGCGGCTAACGATCCCCGCGACTTGCTTCGCTCGTCTCGCGAAACCATGGCAAAATCCGACTCCGTTCGTCGCTATTTGCGCGCCCGCTTCCTTCCTTGAGGAAGACCGACTTGCCGAATGACCCGATGCTTATGCCAATACACTTGTAGCAAGCGCAAAAATCTGGGTGCACTCGCATACGGGCTCAGACTCGCAGTGTTCCTTACGCAGGTGTTTTCAGCTCATCTAACTATCCACTGGCGGTTGTTTTGGCCGCCATATTTTTTCTCGCTGCGTACCTTTCCTCGTATGCCGTGGCATCTTCCCCTGTCCAGTCCACCTCCACGGCCGACCTGGTCTCTGCCGGTAGCACCCTCGATCTTGCCGCGCCGGTAAGACCTCCCGGCGTATCCCGCCCTCGCTTCTGGCAGGGCTTACTCAAGCCCTCACCTTTGCACAAAGCTGCGCTCTCGTCAGTCTCTGTTTCAGTATACGAAATATCCTCTAGAAGGTAAAGCGTGAGTTTTTCTGTGCCGGCGCTTGGTAGCACAGCATGTTAACCGCCTTCAAAGCTCTTTGCGCCCCGGACCTCACCATTACGCTCAGGCTACCCGCCAAGGATATCTATTGTTCCTCGCTCGAGGCCGAGGGAAGATCAAAGGGCGACCGGGATATGCCTCGCGGCCTTACACGCCAGCCTCATTCCTCCCGCAGTCGGAACGTCCGACACTGCCTATGTCTAGACGGTATTGACAACATGTTTCCAGCACTCCGCGTGGAAGCACAGACGATGTCCGTCCGCGGCAGACCTCGCTGATTCTGCATCCCACAGACTCGCCCCAGCACCTGATCCCGGAACCTGGTGGAAGCTCACCACTGCATGCGAGCCAAGACAAGCCCCACTGTGGAGGCCCCCGGCACCTGATCCCGGCACCTGGTGGGAGCTCACCACTGCATGCGAGCCAAGTCAAGCCCCACTGTGGAGGCCCCTGTTCTCGTGCCCCTGCCTGAAAGCTCACCACCGACTGTCGCACCGTCCGAAATCATCCGGAGCGGAGATCCACAAAGTTTTCATGCCCTCCCCTCAAGCCCATCGACGATAATGCCTTGCTGAAAGCAACCCTGGGTTGCACCTGCTGGCCCGGGGCGAAGGCTATCTCGACTCCATCACACTCTGGGTTCGTGCCGAGCAAGATCACCAGCGCGGCAGCCGACTCGAAGAGGTTGACGCCAGATACCTTCCCCCGTGGTGCGGCGCCCCGCATCCCCTCATCTCGCGTTGTAGACTCCAAGGCGATCGCTTTCGACCAAGGCACGCCCGGCAATCATTTGTGTGGTCGTGAGACACGCATTGCCCCATTGTTGCTGATGTCATGCAATGCTCGCCGTGTCTCTGTTGCAGTTGCATCTCGGTCGGCGGCTGCGTCCAAGCCTCCCCCGCTGACATCCCCTCCGCCGAAAGCCCTACCCAAACCGAGGGCATCTTCCAGTCCCCTGCTGTCTCCACCCCCCAGGCGAAGGGCGCCCTCGAAACCGGCGGAGCTCACCGCCCGCAGCCTCCCCAGCTCCAGGGACGCCATCAAGGTAAGCTGCCTGCGGGCCGTGCCCATCGACCCCCGCCCCCGGCCCATCGGGACACTCCTCTCCCCTGTCTCGTGTCCCCCCTGTTCTGCTCCACTAGATCAGTCACCTCGACCCCAACCCCTGCCTCGCCACGTTTCTCCTAGCCCCTGCTTTCCCCCTCCTGCCCGGTAAGCCTCACTCCAGTGCCTTTGACCTCGTCCCACGTCTTGCCGTGCTTCTCCATTGCCTCTCTCCCCCCTTTCTGCCCTGTGCCCTTGTGCTCCAGTCACTTCACCCGGCCCTTTCTAAGCCCATGTCTCCTCCCTCCTCAGCGCCCCCTGCGAGACACTACACCCCCTCTCCTAACTGTCCCCTCCTCCCGGGACCCCTATCAGTCCCCTCCTGCCGAGCGTCCCTCAGCAAAGCGCATCACGTCCTCGTCGGCCTAACAGATGCAGGGGTTCGTAACTTGCAGGGACCCGCCATGCCGCTGACCACATCGCCGCCCCCATTTGCCATGCCCCCGGTTGTGACGGACATCACATCCAGCTGGCTCAGAAACTTGAGTGCAGTGTCAAGCAGCAGCAGCAGCAGCAGCACCGGCGGTAGCCGCACCAGCACCAGCCCCAGCAATAGTCGCGCCAGCGCCAGCAGCAGCAGCAGCAGCACCGTCCGTCGGAGCGGCTTCCATGTCGAGGGGTGAGCGTCATCCTCCTGGCATACGCCCCTCCGCTGTGCTCACTCCCTCCAGCCGAGCGCCGGCGACTGCAAGCATTGGAGATATCCGACGGCCAGCTGCGGCCTGCAAGGCATGTTGGAGGTTGCTACGTGGCGTATTGCGCGGGGTCCAGGGGCCAGGCTGCGGGGCTCGGAGCCAGCTCGGAGGGGGTCCAGGGGCCAGGCTGCGGGGCTCGGAGCCAGTTCGGAGGGGGTCAGGGGCCAGGCTGCAGGGCTGGAGCCAGCCCGTAGAGTGGTCCAGGGGCCAGGCTGCGGGGCTCGGGCCAGCTCGGAGGGTTCAGGGGCCAGGCTGCGAGGCTCGAGCCAGCCCGTGGGGGTCCAGGGGCCAGGCTGGGGCTGGGCCAGCCGGTAGAGGGGTCCAGGGGCCAGGCTGCGGGGCTGGAGCCAGCCGTAGAGGGTTCCAGGGGCCAGGCTGCGGGGCTCGGAGCCAGCTCGGAGGGGGTCCAGGGGCCAGGCTGCGGGGCTCGGAGCCAGCTCGGACGGGGTCCAGGTTAGACGACAGGCGCTTGGAGAATGCTTCCGGTGAAACGTGGATGCCAGATTATGTATGAGGAGCTTCAAGCGCCTGACCACTGTGATGAGGGGGGGTGGAAAGGCAGTTGATGGGATAAAGCATGCCCTTCGATGAAAGTGGGCGGAGGTGCTCAGGTGGACCGTTATGGTGCCGTGCCCGTGATCTGCCGGTCGGTCAGGGGGGCTGCTGGAATGTCGCTGATCGTCATGCTGATCAGCGCAGGGTGCAAAGCGGTGCAGCTAACATGGTGAGCGCGTGGCGCGCTCGTGGTGCATCGCTGGCAGGCATTCTGCCAAGGAGCACCACTCGAACGAGGCCGGCGCGAGGGCCGCCGACAGCTTGGACGTGGACCATGAGAAGAAGATCCACCAGTCGGACACTGCCGTCGAGGCCACTCTCATGACTCCACGCACGCGGTTCGGCCATCTGCCTTGCCGCCAGTCCTCCCACGCGCATCCGCCTCGCCCCATCCCCGGATCGGGTGAATGTCCTGAGGGACGGAACGCACAGAGGTGCTTGTTCATGACGGCTTCATGGATGAGATACGTTGGTGTCGGATGTCGAGGTTGGGGTTTGCGGGGGTGGCGCAGGGGATAACAAAGGTGTTTGGATAGATCGTAATTGTATTGTAATTGTGTTGTAATTGTAAGATGCGCATTGCATTGAATTTGGGGCGTGGCATGTTGATGCATGCATGGTGCTCGTGCCAGCCAGTGGTTGCCCGGCGCACGTCGAGGGCCGTGGATCATTTCGAGGAATGAGGGGATCTTCATCCTCGGATCCGCCGCTGCTGCGGCGGGCTGATGGGCTGGGCGGAGGGCGCAGTCCGGGGCTAAACGTGCCGAAGCTGATGCCCGGGCAGATCTGCACCACGGAGGACATCAACTGCCGCCGGCGTGAATGCGAAGCCCTCAAGTGAGTGCTCCGGCTCTCACCGCTTTCTCCTCGCCTCGGACCGCCACCCAGGGCCACCAGGCTTAATTGCATCATTGCAAGGTAGCGGCGGAGGTGACAGCGGTTGCCGCTGGCGGGGCCCAAACTGCTCCGCATCAGGGGGAGCCGCAGGGCGTGGCAGCTGCGTAGGAAGCGCTTAGCACATCAAGGGACCCCCACAGTCTGCATGCAACCAGTTGGCACATCAAGGGACCCCCCACAACCTGCACGTGACCAATTGGCACATCAAGGGACCCCCCACAACCCTCGTCAGAATTTGCATGTTTGGGATATAAGGGGTAAATCTAGTCCACAAAAGTCAAGATTGAAGGTGCATGGAGAGATACAATGGATGCGGGTATCCGAGATATCCGAGGCATGTTGAATTATACCAATATGTTTATCTTAGAGTGCAGTGGAATTTTAGTGGTTTCAGAAACCAGAATCCATAGCTCTTGCTGTTGCCAAGGCAGAATGACACATTCCGTATTGTGACTGCATTGTACAACTATGCAGTCACAATATCATCATTCAGCTCAGTTCCCTTTGATTCCAGCAAACACGGGTACCTAGGTACTCTGTGACCTAGGGGCGGGTACCTAGGTACTCTGTGACCTAGGGGCGGGTACCTAGGTACTCTGTGACCTAGGGGCGGGTACCTAGGTACTCTGTGACCTAGGGGCGGGTACCTAGGCACGCTGCTAAAGCTTGAGCGATCTTACCTTCACCTGAACTACCCCTTCAAATGTTATATCTGAGGTATCCGGTTTTATGCCAATATCTGAGGTATCCCATCTGCCCTGATTGTATACCCTTCTCGTCGCAGTTTGTCGAGGTGCGCGAGTTATAGAAGTTCCCAATGAATGAACAATCCAAGCTTTCATACTTCATCGAACTTTTCTGGATTCCTTGGCGTGTTATATAGTTCATTTCGCCAATTGGCGTCGATAGAACCACGTCTCCACTCCTCGAAACATTGCCAAGAAACAAACCACCCAATTTTATGTGGAGCACGCGGGGAGGGCGTGCGGCCTGGGTGAATCAAGGGACATCGCATGCTGCGCAGAATCAAAGATCCCGGATCACTGCATCAAACGTGATTTCGATGTCAAGCTCGGTCTCTCTCTCAGTGTCCCGGCCGCGCCCCACGCAGCACATTCCCATCGAAGCGGCGTCAGCTCCGAGGTGGCTGAGCCGGATGGCTACAGCAAACCGCTTTTTGCCGCAAGCGTGGCGCGCAACTGGTTGTTGGGCATTGGGCAAGATGCAGATCCCGCAGGGCGGTGCAGTTCTCTTTCAAGGCACAAGCCCTTGGCACGAAGGGGCGCTGTGCTGGGGGGGGGAGGGGCGTAGGGGTGCCAAGAACAAGGACAAGACGTGGCCCGGTCTGGACAAGCTCGGGTTCCCCATCCGCTTTTTCCCCAAGCTGCAGTACTGGGACTTGATCTACGATGCGACGACTTACAAGGGCAAGGGCATCCCCAAATCCGAGCTCGTCCCGAGCGCCAAGGAGGCTTTGAAGGTGAGCGCACGGCCGCCTTTCGTCTTGCTCATGGACACGGGCCCGAGTCCGTGAAGATCCGATCGAGGAGGCGTCTACTGGCTGACCAGGCGGCCGCGGTGAGCGGGCCAGGAAGCCTGACCCAGCCAGGGGTGGAGTGAGGTGCGGTGCGCCGCCTGGGGTGTGGGGGACGGGAGGGAGCGGAGGCGCAGAAGATGTCATGGGACTCGTGCGCGATCGTGGGGAATGGAGGCGGGCTCAAGTTCAGCAAATACGGGCAAGACATCGACAGCCACGATGTCGTGATTCGCATGAACCAAGCTCCGACCATCGGTGCTATGCCTCTCTCTTCCTCAGCGCCACCTTTCCCATCCCCGAGCCGGCACACACGCAATCGTAGGAGGGGATCGGGTTCGCTCCCTTGGCCGATGCACACGTCAGCGCCTTCCCGAGGGCTCAGAGCGAGGCCGAGCTGGCTGCGCGCGGGGATCTCCGGAGAAACCCGTGACGCGGCCGTGATGCGGCACGGAGGGAGGGGGTGCTGCCTGTGGTGCTGCAGGGTATGAGGAGCACGTCGGGTCCAAGACCACAATACGCTTGCTGAACCGCCTTTGGTCCGTGAACTACGCGCTGCGCTACAAGTTCAACATGTACAAGCTGCAGCTTGAGCCTGGCGTGAGCCTCATTGCCTCCAGGTGACCAGGGCCGCCGCCGCCGCCGCCACCGCCCGGCCCTTGCCGACCCTCCGCGCACACGGTCAGTGGATGGGAGCCGGAGTTCCGGCTCGTGCGGGTTCGCGCTTTCTTTGCCACCCTTGGAGATTGGCAGCAGCCCTGAGCGAATGCCGAATGCTGACTGCTGACTGCTGACTGCTGACTGCTGACTGCTGACGACTTTTTCATTGCGATGTCGGAGGGACTCCCGAATAGCCGACAGCCATCCTAAAGCCCCCGTGGTGTGAGGCGGTGCCTAGTGCAAGTGAGTCAGTTGCAGCAGGCGACTGGATATGGGGCTGAACACAAGCGACGGGGGCCTGGGAGGGAGCCACTGGGGGTGCTGGGGGGGACGTCGGTGTCAGAGGAGAGGACCTGACACAGAACTACCTGCGCCTGACCAAGGCCATGAAGGCGCTCAAGAGGGTGCGCTCGCGCCTGCGCCCGCCGTCCGATCATTCAGAGGGGTGCATGCCGAGCGTCTCTGGCAGCGCCTCGGGCGTGATGGCATGCAAGCTGGCGGCGCTGCAAAGTCTGAGGCGACGGACTCCCTTTGAAATGTGGCGATGTGGGGGCCTGCTGCAATTTGGCGGTCTGGGGGCCTGCTGCAATTTGGCCAGCTGGCGGTGGGGGGCCAGATGGAGAGGCGAGATTGCTCCGGCTGGTCCCTCGATGTGCTGTCAGCAGCCGAGATTCCACTGCTGTCACAGCCATAGACGCTTCGGCGAATGAAACGAGTTTCCTTTGCTCACGCGCTCACAGGGCAGAGAAGGGAGTTGCTGCGAGTGCGCCAGGTCTCGTGCATAGACGTGCGTCACGCGAAAGAAATGGGGTCCACACGCCTTGCAGCACACACGCCGTGCAGAGCACATGCCTTGCAGCACACACGCCGTGCAGAGCACACGCCTTGCAGCACACACGCCGTGCAGAGCACATGCCTTGCAGCACACACGCCGTGCAGAGCACACGCCTTGCAGCACACACGCCGTGCAGAGCACCGACTTGCAGCACACACGCCGTGCAGAGCACACGCATTGCAGCACACACGCCGTGCAGAGCACACGCATTGCAGCACACACGCCGCGCAGAGCACGCGCCTTGCAACACACACGCCGTGCAGAGCACACGCCTTGCAACTTGGAAAGGGAGATGCCCTCCAGACAGGCCAATGCGAAGCATGCGGACCAATCACAGACTTGAGGTAGATCTGGCAGAGGTGGAGACGCCATTCAAGTTGTGTTGTGCTTCGTGGTCGCATGAGCCAAGGATGCCTCCACGTTGAGATTTCAGAGGTGCGGGGCCCGGTCCGCAACAGGGCACGAGTGTGTACGTCCTCAATTACAAGTCGGTGGCGTACACGCGGCAGGCCCTCGCCGCGTACAGGTGCGTCTCCCCCCTGATTACACATCCAGCGCTCCCGCTCCCAGCCCGCGTCCCTCACACGGAGTCCTGCAGCGGTGCGATCGGAGCGCTGCCGCGCATAGATTCTACGCTTAGCCTCGGGGAGTGGCTTTGCTCATATGCTGGCTGGCGCGTGTGGGAACGATGGCGGGATGTGTGGGTGTGGCACGGGCAGGAACTGCCTTGGAGCTGCCGGGTTCCCCAAGTTTGAGGGAGGCGGAGTGCCGTCCTCGGGCCTGGTTGCAATCATGGCACTGAAAGAAGTCTGCAGGTCCGTACTTGGCGGCACTGCCGTCTCTGCCGCCCCTCCCTCCCAGTCCCCGCCGTCACTGTCAAGGCAGGAAGCTGCGACGCAAGAGAGGTTTGGAGGGGCGCCGCGCACTCCCCAGCAACCTGCGATCCGTGCCAGCACACCGGCCCAGTCCCTCGCTGCCGATCCGTTCACCTCTTCGCTGGCGCGAGGGGGTTTATCCCCCGAGGTGGAACGGTCCACGTTTTCACAATGTGAGAGGGTTAATCAATTCGCTGGTTGGTGGCATGCTCGAATGCGGGTGTTATGAGAGCCGCGTCCCTGTTTTCAACCGGCGATATACGAAGTGCGATCGATTCAAAGTTGCAGGGCATGAAGCAGGGAGTGGAGATAAGGCGGATGGAGGTGTCTGCAAGGGTACTTAAAACGATGTAGACTCGATTGTAGATCGATTCCTCGTGATTGAGATTGAGACTGAGATTGAAGAGTGCGATTTAATCCAATGCAGGCAATGTGGCGTGGCACTGGGGGGTAAGTATGTGATGGGAGTGGAGAAGGGAGAGTGGGGATTGACACAGGAAGGTGAATGTGTATGGATTCGGCCAACCTGTAAACAAGCAGGGCAAAAAGGCCGATTATCAGTACTACGTGTGGTACGGAACTGAGGTGTGCAAATGCGCCATTCGGCCCGCACGGCCCGCCTCCTCGGGCACCCTGGACCGCCCGTGTCGCAATTTGTGGCCTGGTGCTAGCGCGTGCGTACCGGTTGACCGAGGCCCTATGTTTTGGCCCGAGTGATGGTGGCTGGAGGCTGTGAGGCGGGGCCTGTGGATGTGGTCTGCAGCGCCCTGTGGGAAATGCCTTATCGCACTCGTTCGACGCAGAGTTCCGGCTGGTGAAAGGTGAGCTGAGTTACCTGTAGAGCATACCCTGTAGGCAATGCCCTTTCCCCCATGCGCGCGCCCACCGTGATGCTGACGTGGATTGCAGTGAGCGAAATGGCCATTTCGCTGAATTATCCTTCCGAAGGCATGCTGCACTCTTGCAGCAGTTGGATGTGGATCTGGGGTAGAGACTAGTTTGACTTAGTATGGGTAACTTGCTATGCTGGGTGATGGTGGCTGATGTGCAGCTCTGGCAAGGGAGGGCTTCATTTCACTGTGTGGTCCAACCGGCTGTTTGTCGGGCGAGAGTATTCGAGAATAAACCGCAATTGCAAGGTACTGCAAAGAGATGAGGGAAACAATGGTTGACTTTGGTCGGGAACGCGATTAGCTGTATCATATAAAGTTGCCGATTGTTGCCGGACCTTTGAGCAGCGTTTAGCAGCCTTGGTTCATGGCCAGGATGGTATGTGACTAGCTATTGCAGACAGTCATTTCTCGCTGAATACAACACTGTGCTGGGACTATGCGATTTTCGTATCGGTCCACGAAGGTCGAACGGGAGAGTGAGGCATCTTTTACGGAGTGACTGCGGTTTCAGTGACACCGTCAGACGGTCACACACCTGCTTACAGAATATTGCGGTAATGCAAGTGGCATATTTAACATTTAATCTTTATCATAAGTATGTATAACATATTAGCTTTGCGGAAAGGCAGTAGCACAACTGCTGCATGTTATCCTGAGTGCGTCAAATTCCAGTCAAGCCTAGATCTGGTTGTCCATGACACCGCGGTTAATGGCAATGAATTTGATGATAGTCGTAAGCGCTACCAGGTGAGTGGAAAATGTGATAGGTTTGACAAAATGTGTAAACGCAGGTCTGCTCTGGATATTGTATTTGACATCACTTGGCAATACACCCGTATACGCGATGCCGCATACATTAGTTCGTTGGGAGAATGTACTTACTGAACAATTGCATTGTTATGTTCCATTGCATGGATATCGTGGCGTTTTTTTGGCATACCCCGATTTTTTCCCCATTTAAGGCGACCCAAAGGTCCAACTTCGTTATTCCCAACTTGTTCAGATCCCCAACCCTCTATTTACTATGATGTAATTCGGTGAGTAAAACCCCCCATTTTCCACGACAACGGTACCCTGCCCTTTACAAAATCTATGACAAATAAATCAGGATGTCCAAGATACGAATTGGCTCACCGACGTTATAGACTTATTTCATGGTCGTGTTGCGTTCATAACATTTCATTCACGCAATACGATGTCATCAGTGCGTTGATGACGATATACCTACAGTAGTCCATCTCACGTTTTCATGTTATCCATCTACTCATGTTCATATTGGTCGTCTGGTCTTCATATATGAATAACATATATCGTTTTGATCACTGTTGTTCATTCTCGCAGCAGAAAAATGTACTGAAATCGCGCACAACCTTCCAACCATGGCCTCTTAAGGACAAATTAACATGTATGCCCTAATTATCGGTCGTGTTTACCATAACATTTGCTTCTAGTAAGTGCGATGTTAAACAATGTAAAGGCGTCATATATCCTATATGAAAAAAAAAACACTACTGACAAAAGATGGTACCCCTAATTAAGCATCCCTTCGATGAAATACGGTCAAAACAGAGTTCGATGTGACGATGCGCATATACATCACATGCATGTGCGGGAGAGAAGAGCGCTGGGAACGATGCGAATGTAGTGAGTCAAAATGATGCTGATCGATGCTATATCTATTGGATGTAATGTATGTGCCAGCAAATCTGTTGAGCTGGCATCAGAAATTAGTATCTATTCATATTTACACAAAAAATACGCTAATGTTTGTCATCATAAATCTGGAAGTTGTATGTACATGCTATACACATGTTACAGCACCAGTGATACATGCTCGCCGCTTTAGCATCAGCATGAAGATACATCTGGGTATAGCGCGTCCGTACACACTGGTGCTGTGACATATCTAGATCAGAAGATTCACGGGAACAAAACTTATTTGTATGCTCATGTGCTTTCGCAATAGGGTGCTTTTACCCCCGTCTGAAAGGATTCTGTCTCTAGTACTTTCGAGGAAAGAACTTCAATGTGTTTAAATCCAATTCACCTTAACACGGCTGAGCTTTAAGCAAATCGGTTTTGATGTTGTTGAGTTCGCACGCAATCTCGGAAAAGCTTGGTCGATCAGGGACTCGCTGCGACCAACACCGTTGCATGAGCTCTCGCCACGGCTTAATACATCCCTCTGGCACCCCTGGCCGCATATTGTTCATTACGCCATTAAAAATCTTAGACATGCTGAGGCCTTGATACGGAACATCGCCAAGAGTCCAGACCTCCCACAGCACCACCCCGAAAGAAAATACATCCACCTGAAACCATCCAGAACGCCCATTACCGTGAACCTCCAACAACCTCCCACATGAGAAAGGATAAACACAAGAAGTCCGCAAAAGCTTGAGTGTGCAAAAATCACAGTGCACCAGATAAAGCGTACCCTCGATCCGACTATACCATAAATAGGAGCGATGAAGCGCACCCTCATTCCGACTAGCATAAATAGGAGAGATGAAGCGCACCCTCGATCCGACTACCTTGAACATGCGGGGTGCTTGCTTGGATACATACCTTCTCATTGACCCGGTTGTCATCGCCAGGCTCCAGGGAGCAGTCGGCATGTGTGCCGATGAAGAGCTCGGGGGCCATCCAGGGAATTGTACCACGCATGTTGCCGCTCACGAAGGTTGCCACCTGCTTCTTCGACAGGCCCATGTCGCCTGCTCCCACACCGTCACCCAAAGTAAAGAACAGCGGAGAGGGGGGCAACATAGGTGTGATACCCAAGCAGCAGTGCTACTGAAGGGGAGTTGCATGGGGAGAAGGAGCGATGAAAGTGGACGTGTGCGCCAGCATATCCTGCTGCTGCCCATCCTCGCAAAGCAACAGGCACCGCCCTGCTTGCGGTGGGCGTGCTCTGCAGGGCTTCAGGCACTGCTTCGATTGGTCAGCGGGGGGCAGCGCTCCACCTATTTTGACCACGCAGGCGCGAGGGTCCCTGAGGTCGCAGAGCATATTTTCACACTTCAGGTCGAAGTGCACCACCCGGCGGCTGTGCAGATACTCCACTCCACGCGCCACCTGGCGCACGATGCATAAACAGAGGAACGATTACTCCTGCCAACTAGCAGAAATGAGTAAACCGAGAAGGAGAAGATTCCCTACACCACCTGGCACGTGTCCAGCAAACCACAGAGGTGAGAGCCGTTCAATTTCGATGCATACTGCATCCTAGGCACTCGTGATGCTCCCATAGCAGGTCAATCCTGGGCACTCGTGATGCGCCCATAGCAGTTCAATCCTGGGCACTCGCGATGCTCCCATAGCAGTTCAATCCTGAGCACTCGCGATGCTCCCATAGCAGTTCCATCCTGGGCACTCGCGATGCTCCCATAGCAGTTCAATCCTGAGCACTCGCGATGCGCCCAT